>VZTO01026606.1:55331-162507 GCA_013400615.1 Syrrhaptes paradoxus
AAAAACTTCTTTACAGTGAGGGTGACCGAGCACTGGAACAGGCTGCCCAGAGAGGTGGTGGAGTCTCCTTCTCTGGAGACATTCAAAGCCCGCCTGGATGCGTTCCTGTGCGATCTGATCTAGGTGTTCCTGCTCCGGCAGGGGGATTGGACTAGATGATCTTTCGAGGTCCCTTCCAATCCCTAACATCCTGTGATTCTGTGATCTTTTATATTTTTGGTGGAAATAGTACTGTTATTGAAAACAATGCTGCTGCTTTTCTTTAGGCAAAGGAGATGTTTTTGGTGATGTCTTCTGGAAGGAATCTACCCTCGCCCAGTCCTGTGCTAATGTAAGGGCTTTGACCTACTGTGATCTTCATGTGATTAAGAGAGATGCCTTGCAGAAAGTGCTGGAGTTCTATACGGCCTTTTCACACTCCTTCTCCAGAAATCTCATTTTGACCTACAACTTGAGAAAAAGGGTAAGTAGCTTTGATTTTAACATATACCATACAAATTATCACTTTTAAGGACTGTCTGTATGAAAAAAAATGAATTGCTTGAATTCTGTCATTCTTTGTAGCCTCTCTTATGAGGTTTGTCAGAGCTTACCTAAGAGACACTGCTAACACATAGAGTCAAAAGGCCATAAGTATTTATGGTGGTGCTAGTTTTATAGGGAGCTGGGGTGTGTACATATGTGAAAGTATTTTACGTTTCTCTGAAGTGGACAAATTTCGGCATATTTGTGAACTTTCATGCGCTTGTGATAAACAGTGTTCACTACTTTCTGTAACTTTAATTTGTAAAGCAGATAAAAAGATGTTAGGGGTGTTGCCTGAAGTTGCAAGCAAAGTGGCAGGAAAGGTATGAAATCTAACATACTGAACAAAAGTCAACAACAGTAATCACAATGGAAAAGTAATACGAACATGATTGATTCCATCAAGAGTTCTTTCTTTAAGTATCAATCATAATTTGGAATTACTTTGCTTATCTATAATATTTCCTTTTTATTAGCCTTGTCAAACACAAATCATCGTAACCTAATATCCCATTTTAAATTCTCTGTGTAATCTTCAGTGAACCACGTCTGTAGAAATCATTAAAACTGTAGTAGGTATAATTCAGTTGATATGATTTTATGATGCGATGTGGAAGACAATAATATTTATAATTTTATGATGCAGTGTAGAAGATGTTAAAAGTAAATAAATTAGAGCACTTGTGTGTGCTTTAAAATATTATGATATAAAGGTGCTTGAGATCAGCTAAAGAAACATGTTTCATAGGAGATTTTTTTGTTCCTAAAAACAGTTCTCCATGGTAACTTCCAGGTGCCAAGTAAGTCCTAGATAATTACACCTGAAAAAGTAGAAGCCTTTTCATCTTTGAAGTCTGTTTTGCAAAATTGGACTTTAAGCCTAGAGTATCGATTTAAAAAAAATAATTATATGCCTAAAGTTGGCATACTGAAATTAAAATGATGTGGTGATGTTTTCTATCTGCATATTTTATCAATATCAAACACTTCAGCTTTTCAGTATTGGGCAAAGAAGAATGTGCTATCCATACTTTGGACAAAAAGGTCAGAAAGTCTGTTAGAAAATTGATGTAACTGAAAACTAAGAAGAAAATTTGTAGTTGAGTATGTTGTGGTTTGACCCTGGCTTTGCAGGAAACACTACATGGCCCCTTTGCTCACCCTTCCCCCTCATAGAACTTTTTTTTTCAAATGGTATTAAGTTCCTGCAGGACAAGGAAAAGATATATAGCTGCAAGAAGATGAAGAGATATGTCCTGTTAAAAAGTAAGTTTAAAAAACAGCTACTTACCCGGTGTTAATTAAGGTAAAAAAAGAAATGAAAGAATTTGGTACTGAGATCACCTAAAGCATTGATATCGCTGACCAACATATTTTAAAATAACATTGTGGGTAATGTGATAATGTGGTCTAAGAATATAGAACTTTTTTTTTTTCTAACATCAGTAGAAATAACAAACTTTGAGGCACAGAAGGACCAACTCTCTTAAAGCTCACAGTGACACTACCAGAGTTGCATCATTTTGGATCTGCTCTGAGCCAAAAGTTCTAATTTTAGAATCAAATGCCTACTCCAGAAGTGACACTCTTTCCTTCCATGATCATTAACGTAGCTTTTCCCAGCTCAGGTTACAAAACACCTTTTAACCACAGTATCATAATTCCTGACTTCTCAATTTTCTACATAAAATGTTAATAATAAAAAGGTACATTTTGTGATAGCAATTTCCATACAGTTATTCAAATAATTGGATTTTAATTGACTTGCAGTCGTCAGAAAAGTGGCATTGATTGATGATGGAAGTGAGAGTTTGATGGTTCTAGGTTAGCAGACTGTAATTTTATTTATTTTATGGAAAGAAGGCTGATTGCAATCAGAATGCAAATGTTAAATAATGTATGCTTTTGGAAATGCATAGAAGGTATGATACTTTAGTGACTGGAGATAATGCACATTACAAGGCAATTTTTTAGAGTTTGGAATTTAATCTGTTTTAAGTATCTGTGAATCTTTTATAGAAATAGCTCCCCAGCCTGTCGCTTCTAACACTTCTCCTGGTCTATTTCTGCAGTTGGAATTTTGCAGAATTCAGATGAACTGGTACCTTCTGTGAGTTACGTTTGTGATGCATTACATATCCTTTGGTATATAAATACCAGAATTACATTTTTCATTTAATTAAACAGTTTCATCTCTGGCTCTGAAAGTGTTCAACTAGTTGAAGAGTGGATATTGTCTGTTCATCTCAAATATATTCATACAGATTCCAAATAAATGAAAAAGCAGCTTTGGGGATTTTTTTGCCTGGAGGATCTCATGGGTGTATTTTTAGACTTGGTTATTCCTCTGAGGTGTCCTCATCTCCAGGGTGCATATGCCTTCACTTGCCCATGGCACTGAGTCTCACTGCACAGTGCAAGGTGCTTTCTCACCAAGTTTTGCTCAGCTGAAGTTTTAACATTGGTCCTCCCTTTCACCATGTTCATATATTCCTTATCAGCTGGGTATCCTCCAGTGATCCCTTCCCTAATGGAGATGTGACTCCCTGTGACGGGCACCTCACAGGTGTCCCCCACACTTACTGGGGTCTGGATGCACTTGCTAACAACTGTGACAGAAATAAGCAGACATGCAGGTGCATTGTAAGGTACCAAAACCAATTACTCTTGACTTTAGCTAACTCTAGAGCTGCTCCTCTTACTGATCATGACTGTGCTTTGAGCTGAGCTGGAGGGCAGGACACTTCTGTCTGTGTGTCCCCTTTATGCCCTCCCTAGAACAGGGCAGCAGTTGTGAGATGTTACTGCCCATGAGATCTGAGGACTTTATGGCCAAGGGAGATGCTTCCGGTGCTCTGTCCCTTGCATGGCGTGGCTGTCCATGTCTGTGCTGTGAACAGTTTCCTGTCACTCACTTTCTTGACAAACACTGGTGAAATACCCTTTTTTCTAATGCTCTCAGCTCACTGTCAGGTGACTCTCCAAGCAGTTTCTACAATCTCTCCTGAATTTATTAGATGTCTAGTTACCTCTATCTGGAGCTCAGACTTAGAAAACTTTTTGGTTTTCCTAAAAGGGGAGAGAGAGGAGACCTTTAATTACCTCTCTCTGCTGCCAGTTGTTGAAATTTTTATCTTGGTAGAAACAGAGGGAGAATCAGTTGCTGCATCTGTTTCCCCAACATCTTAAGAAACTGGAACTGCAGTCTGTGGCTGCAGGTGGCTGTGTGTCAGACTCAAGGGCTTTGCAGCTGAAAGCAAGCTGACAGAGGATTTCTTAGCACACTTCCTGCTGTAACAATGTTGTATAATTAAAGCAGGTTAACTTGATGTTTTTATCTGGTTTTGGAACTTCAGAGAGGAACCAGAGCGTAGACACTGGGGGTGTGTGGGATGGTCAAGTGACAAACTCACCCTTATGGAGTGTGGGCTAGATGAAAGAGAAATATTGCAGGTTTGGAGGGCAGCAGGATTCACAGGCTTGGATGGAGGTCTGTTTTTCCCCAACAAATATTTCAACATTTCTGTGTGTCCAGCCTGGACTTCATAGCTCCAGATTAGTAGAAGAGTAAGAAGATAGAAGCTTGCATTGCAGCTCCTTGTCATTGTCTTTTCCTTGTGATGAGGTGTAAAGTTTGCTGGCACCTTCTTTAGGAATGTGTAGGGCCTTTGGCAGCATTTGCAAGTGTTCTAGTTTTGACAGTTGCTTCTTTCCACGTGTATGAGCTTTGTGACCAATATTAACTTGCCCTGCGTTGTACCACAGTGTATTTGCTCAGTTCATTCTGCTGCAGCCATAAATGATGTTATAGCTCAAATGATTGCACACACTATGTAAAAGACAGAATTCTTATACATAATTTATTAAGCTGAGAATTCTCTGGTAAGCCATTTTAGCCTGGATAGAGATTAAATGACTAATTCTGAATGCTATGGAGTATCATTATATAAAGCGCAAGTAGATTTTCTAGAAGTTGAAAGTTGTGTTCAGGAATAAAAGAAGGAATGTAGTAGGATGTAGATATGTTATTTGGGATTTTGTAAGACTGAAAGAAATTACAAAGAACACTTTGCATTTTTACAAAGTAAACATGATTTAGTGATTTGAAGCCCAAGTTCCTAATCAGAAGATATTTCTTGAGAGAGCAGTGATTGCAACAGAGTAGTCTGTCTCCCTGCCGGAGTAAGATTGCTTGCTTTTGTACATGTAGAGGTGTTATTCCATGCTACTCCAACTATGCAAGTGGCTGGGGTTCCCACCACCTCTTTCTAAAAACAATTTTAAAATATAATTGTGCTTTCCCCTTCAGCATTAGCTTCAACTTTCTTCTCTTCATACTGTAAGCTTTAACTAAAGAGAACCTCTCTCAGATCAAACTTTTCAGCTAGGAGTGCTTCAAGCCTTGATTTTAAATAGTGAGGAGCTTGGCAGCAGGTTGTTTGCAAAGAGGCAATCCACGGCCTTGTATTCTGCCTTTCCACATGACAAGTTTTACAATTCCTTTTCATGATATAGGTTCACAATGGTATCCCGGAATTCTTTCTGATATGGAAGGCTGAATTGCTGGAAGGTTTTAACAAAGCTTTCTTAAAATAAGTGAGAAGAGTGAAAGTTTTTAATTTTAGAACATTGTCCCATTTGATGATGGATGTTACTCATTATCCAGAAACAGGATCGATATTTTGTTTGCTTTATCACACTTTAAGTAGACCGGCTTGAATTGTTTTTGAAAGGGTTTGTTTTTTGTTTTTTTTTTTCAGTGATCCATAAAATATTCAGCCTTAAATATAAAAGAAAAAAATTCTGACCTTTTCAAAATCTGTAGAGTGTTCATAAAGTTTTTCCACATATGGTAAAGCTATTCTGGGTAGATGAAAAATGCAGTTAACAAGGTTGATGGTGAATTAAAATAAAATTTGTTTGCAGGCTATTTTAGTCCTTTAAAAAAAAAAAAGGCACATTTGGCTTTTGTGAAGCTATTTTCAGTGAGTAATAGAAAGTTAACATTAAAAAAGGGTTTTCTCTCATTTTTAATGTGCACAACCACCCACACCAGCTTGTTTATCCCAACAGAAGAAAATGCATCACTGTGGCTTTTAACCTCCTCAAACCAAGTACACTAAAGCATTGAAATAATTTTAGTATAGATAAAGGTTACTTAGTGTGAATGAGGATTCCCCATAATAACTCCCCTAAGTCTTTTTAAAATAGAAAATGAATTTCCTAGGAACTGGGGAAATTCTAAATGTTGGCCCACCACCAGGGGCAGAAGATGATAATCCAAAAGACAGTGTAACTGCTCTTACGCAGTCTGGGAATCTGGTCTTCATTATGAAAACAGTGAAATGCTCACTATTTTTACAGTAGGAAGGATCAGTCCTTAGTTTAAACTCATATTTTTAGTACTATTGTGTTGACTTAAATAAATGGAAATGTAATATGAATACACAAGGGAGGCTGAACAGCAGCCTGTCTGTGCAGTGTGTTATTCTCATTTTCAATATGTGCATTGCACGCTACCGCCTGCTCACAGCTAAGTGTCCTGCATTGCCTTACTCCACTTTTGAACCATGCTGGCAAAAAGGAAGGGAACGATCCATGTGAATTCAAAGAGTTTCTATCTTTACTCCAAAGCCTGAAGTCTATCTCCTACTGCTTACCATGACTGAGGGGCCAGAGTTTCAAAATCTCTCTGTATTTTGAATTAAAAAAAAACAACTTTTTTTTTTTTTTTTTGGTGCCTGTCATATATAAGTGTGTGTGTGTGTATGTATATATATATCTGTATAATGACTGGTCTATTGCTCAATCTCTCAAGTAATTAAAACATTATGCACTTTTTGTAATATACAAATGCTGTTGCCCAGGCTTTTTTGCCTGTATGTGCTGTGTTCTGTCATGTATTATAACGACACTAATTATGTCAATGCCTTGATAACCTCTGTGCCCTTGTGCTTGTATTTTCTGATACACCCTGGTGCTTCATATACTGTGGAGCATTATTGACCAAGCAAAAGATGGAACAGTGACCTAATACCCACCTGTATTATTACCTTTCAACTCTAAAAATTACTTCTGATGTCTGTGGTCTGGGAAGCAGCTAACTCTAGGAAAAACTCTTAGTTAAAGGGTGTGATTTCCTGGCATAACAGCTTTGATCTTCCAGTCTTTTCTAAGGCCACTAAAAGCCAAACTCATAGGACTGCAAATCCAAACCCTTGACCCATTCAAAGCACTCCATGAAGGAGAGTGTAGATAGCTGTGCAGTTTGAAAGCTGAGTTAAAAT
Organism: Syrrhaptes paradoxus; assembly: GCA_013400615.1. Lineage (NCBI taxonomy): Eukaryota > Metazoa > Chordata > Aves > Pterocliformes > Pteroclidae > Syrrhaptes > Syrrhaptes paradoxus. The sequence goes on from VZTO01026606.1 coordinate 62,144, forward strand.
GGCAAACCTGCATCCTTGAACAACCAGACTATAATCCAACTGATCATGTTGGTCCTTTCTTCAGCTCTCCGGTGAAAGTTGAAATAGCTGTCAGCAATACAAAAGGAATAAAATTCTGGAGGTTACCACTAGTGTTGCACACTTTGTCATTCCAGTTTCAGACCAAACGCTACCTAGAGGTCCTCTGTTTTGCTTAAGGTCTGAGACTTTTACTGTAACTGTGAGCTCTTGGACAGCAAGGCAAAGGAGGTTCTTCTTTTTGCATACTTGAGCCAGGTTTCCACAGCTCCTCCAGGACTCTATTTGATATGCACCAATGATGGGTATAAAAGAAGTAGCTCACCTTAAATGTGACAAATGCTGTTAAGATTTTGTGTAAAACAAGGCAGTTTCCCAGCTTGATTTATGAACACTGGGAGGTGCCCACAGTATTTTGTGTAATCAATCCATGTGTAGACAACTGATGTTTTTCCTGTATCCATCCTTGAGAATCAGCCTTCTAGTTGCCTTTCAACAAATATCTTGCTGGGGGGATACAGACAGGAGCGTACCACATTCCTTAGTCTCAAGCCTGCCCAAAAAGAGTCATACAGGTAATGTGGTGTCTGATGTCAACCTGCTTTACAGGCTGCTGCCCATTCCAGTGTGACATTGAAGTGTTTGACCACCGAATGTGAAGTGGAGTAATTACTAGGTGTGGCCTTGTGAGAATTTTTGAATTTGAAATGCAGTGAGCTCTACGATCATGGGAATGAACCAATTGCAAACAAAACTTGATAGGGCACCCTACCCTGCCAATCACCTGCCATGACCATAGCTGCTGACTGTTGCCACAGCTAAAGTCAAGAGGTAAGGAGGGCGTTGTGTTGGGCTGTGGCTTGGCATAAGAACTTGCTGAAATACTTTGAGTAGGATCGTGAATGAGCCTCTCTTTATTAGATATTATTTTTGCAGTTGATAACTGTTTCTCCTCAAACTGTATGATCCCTTTCTCAAAAGGAAGTGTGTTATGTCAAACACCTGTTTGTATTCAGATTTTCAAACAGAAATGTGATATCTGACACTGATGTAGAATATTAAAGCCCTATGCAAATGAAAGTACTGAGTGTTTTTAGGCTAATTTTTCTGAAGTAGCAAACTGCAGAGGGGACTTGTACTCAGCTCTGCTTGAAAATACTGTTAGTATTCTCCCTCTTGCTATCACTTTTTTTTTTTTGCTTCCTATTGATTTTCTCTTTCTACCTATTACATTACAGAATGGTGTGTGAACTTCAGTGTCTTGTGTAAAGCCACTTATATATCTATACTGAGTTCAGTAATATCTCCTGCAACTGAAGCAGGAGCATACAGTGGTAGGCTACTCTGAGTATACTTGGTGTCCCAAAATGCTGTTCATAGAGGATTTGGAGTAGGAATAGTGCTATCCACAAACAACTGTGCAGCTGGACATGAAGTGGTCTTAATTAACCACAGGTCCAAATCCATTGTCTCTTTATGCAGCTTTAATACTAAGTCTGCTAAATCCGTTTTTAATTAGTACAGCATTATGAATGTGAAACCCTGACACCCAACTAAAGTAGTATCTGAGACTTGAATACTGCATGCTTTTGTTCCCATATACTTAGGTGTTTGTTCTTTTTGTCATAATCTTCTGGGGTCTTTTCCAAATGCAGAAAGGAAAACACTCATCATGTGCCTTGTTCCAAGTCTTTGTAACTTTGGCAAACCACATCTACACCAGGTCCCCAGCATGTGTCCCGAGGAACCATGCAGCCAGCCCAACCTGGCCTGTTCTGGCAATTAATCTAAAGGTACCATGCCTTCATCTTAACATTTCTGAGGATGTACTTCCTCATAAATTTCATGCTTGATCATTTCTCCCATATGCTCTGTAATAAATACACCACACAACTAAATTATTTAGTGATTCATTTACACAGCTGACATCAGAAGATACAAGAAAATTTCTGCCAAAGTAATTTTTTAACACATTGGATGATTTACTTTGTAAACTGCCATAAGCATTGTCTTTGTGTGAAAATGGAGAACTGTGTTCCCCTTTTGAAAATATTTTTTCCTTTATTAAAAAAACCCCAACAAACCAACCAAAAAAAAAAAAAGAACCAGAAAAACCCAAACAAAACCTCCACAAACTCTCAGGACATTACCCTTTAAAAAGAGCTAACAGTATATGCATATTGACCAGAATAGATAAATCTGTGTCTCCAGTCTTCAAGGTTGATGCTTGTTTTTTGTACAAAAGTTGCATAAATCATGTAAACTTTAGCATTCTTTGCACTGTTGCAGAAGTGAGGCATGTTGAAATCTTCCTCTAAGTAAGGGGGTGGGCAATTATTTAATTGTTGTCCAAGGTTTCACTGTTACTTCACAGTAACAGGCATGATGTTATTTATGGCCAGTTCTTATCTTGATTAACGAAAACAAAATTGCTGTTGACATACTTGATCAGGTAGTTTAGTCTAGAGATGAAATATGAGGATGCTGTAACCTTTGTTTATGTTAAGATACAAAGTAATAGCAGAGGAAGAAAATAGCGTTAACTGTAACAAAGGAATATTGGCTTTGCTATTAGAAGTGTGATATAGTCTAGAAACATATTAGCCTTTGATTTTCCTTGCCTGCGTTTTTCAAATTGCTCAAGCAGCAAGTCTTGTAGGAGTAAAAGTTGAATGGTATAGTTCAGCAGCTTACATGCTTTCAGTGATTATCTTGTACCCTTTTCGAAAGAGAAGATTCACATTTAGTCCAATGACAAATTTGCTTGAGTAAGTGGAAGAGGTAATAATGAAAAGCTTTTGTTTGTCATGTCATTTGGGAACAGTTCTATCCTTTAAAAGCATTATGATGTTCTTTGTTAGTAACATTCAAAACTGTAATTTGCTTTTTGACAATCAGTAGTTCATAAATGACCTTATCATTTAGACCCAAACCATCCTGTAACACAGATGCAGCCATGAAGGGATTTTGAAAAACTTGTGGCTTCCGGTTTGTAAGATATTCCAGAAATATATGACAGTTTGTCTAAATTTGTTATTGCTCTGTTATTTTTATATCTAGCATATTTGCTAGTGATATGAGAGCATAACTTCAAAAATACTGAGGGAGTGTTTCTTATTGTGCTCCCTGAAAATCTGTCATTGGATATTGGATATTGCTTGGTTCACCACATTTTCCAATCAGTAAGATTTTCCAAACCCTGTCATTGTCACCACAGAGCTGTTCAGAAAGACATACTTTGTAGAATTATAATGTACCTTTAATAATATTGTTATTTTCTTACATGTGGAAATTTCCTTACTGAACATTTTAAGGTATACAAATGGAGCACTTCATCCAAAGATCTCATGGGGTTTTATTTCTTTATTTTTTAGAAGATACTGAGTAATTTATTGTCCTTATGTGAGGGGAAACTCAAATGTAGAGGATTAAATGACTTGCTTGATTGTACAGTGTCTCTTAGTGATGATGAGGAACAGAATCAGGATTTTCTTACCATATGCTCTTCTACCACAGTGTAGAAGAACTTTTAAGGTCTACAGCATGTAGCGTAACGTTGAATTATGCCATGTGTAGTGGAAGAGCAGACTCTAATTTTGTGCTGCAGTCTTGTGAAAGGCATTTGTGTCTGCTCTCTGTCTGAAAGACAAGACACTCTATGAATAATAAGTGTTTAATAGTACGTATAAAGTCTGCTAAAGGAAGCAACTGAGTGAGCAGAAACAAGGGCAAGATTGCCAAGAGACTAGAAAAACGGTACTTGGAACACAAGCTTGTGCCTCTTCCCCTGTTGGATACTGCATCTACAAAGAGAGCCTCTCAGTAGATACGCAAGTTAAACAGAGAGAGGCAGGAGAGAAAAGGAGTGGAGCATCTGGTATCTCTGCATAGAGATGGGTGGAAAAAAATGGATGAATGGAGCAGCTGATGGTGTGTGATCCACAAGGCTATGGGGACAGCAGCAGGCAACTGGGGAGAGAGGCAGCTCATTCTCTTTCAGTGTTTTTTTAGACCAGGTGGACACAATAAAAGCAATATAAGGCGACTTCAAATTGTTTTGTTCACCAACTTTTCTCTTAGCTGGCCACCAAGTAAACCCTTCTGATCACACCAGTTCACAGCCTGTCTGCCACCCCTTTCTGCCAACAGAAGCTGCAATACAGAAACATCCATGCTTGTGATCTCTGAGGAATATTATTAAAGCAGACATAAGAAGGAGATTAAGAAGTCAGGAGCACCATCTAGTGACATTACTGTACTTGAGGTGCTTTCTCAGCTGTCTGGATGACCTTGTATCTGAGGTTGCCCTAGTACCCAAGTCTAACCCTGCCAACATAGGACCTTCTATAAAGTTTGATGTGAGACCACAGTGGTGCAGGCTGTGTCATGTCTTATTACTACCACAAAGCATCCTAGAACCAGGGGTACCCAACATGCTTCTTCAAAAGCTGTGTGGCATGGATATGGAGGCCACCTCTCCTACTGGGTAGGTTATGCTGCTGGGCCTGTGCCATGGTGATCATCAGAAGCAACATTAATAGATACTTCCACTTTAAGGCTGCTTTAAGGACCCAAAGAGATATAACACTTGCCTCCTGCAGCCCTCCCACCTTAGAGAAACAACATGTGATTGAGCTGGAGGCTGCTGCTCCACCGTTGCTGGATGAGTGCTGAATGTGGGTTTGTTAGACTACCCAGGCTCACTTAGCAACCGTGTGTGCACTTGGGATGTGCTGAGCCAGTCTCAGCACACCATGCTGCCTGCCTCTGCCAGAGTGTGCTTGCCAGGTCACGGTTTCTCTTGAGATTTACTCTGCATGTGTTTTTTTTCTCTGTTCTGCCCACCAGCAGGTGAGCCCCACACCTTCTGAGCAGCCTTTGAAGGTGACCTGGGCCAAGCACATCTATTCAGGCAGCCAGTGCATCTCATGCTCTGTGAGCCATGCCATATTGCTGAGTTGTGAGAGCACCTTCTCAGGGGTCAGTGCTGGAGCTAAGAGCCTGGGAAAGAGAGGAGAAAGGCTGTTCTGCCCCATGTGAACAAACAGGTCTGCTGGGACAAGCACCTAGAGGTCAGTGGTGGTTGGCTTTTCAGGAATGGCTCCTGATGGGCCTGAGAGGTAGATGAGGAAGGCAGACCTCTCAAAGAACTGGATCTGTCCTGATTCTGATTTCTTTCTACATTCCCCTCACCTTGCCTGAAGTGATGCTGGCAGGTGGCAGTGCTAGGCAGGACTCTTTCCATAGGACTGCATTGTGTTATGGGAGTGTGCATGGTATGGACAAACACTGTCTGTATTAAAAACTAAGTGGGCTTAGCTGCATGGGGGTATTTATGGCAGTAGGTGACTTCTCAGGGATGCTCTGAAGACCAGCTAGAGCTTGCTGGAGAAACCAGGCTGGGCAGCAGCTGAGAAGACAGCATTCGTGCTCCAGCCTGAGGCCATCTTGCATGTGCAGTACTCAGGAATGTTCTGAAAGGGCAGCGTGACACTGAATATTTTTAATTTTACTGTAGGAGTGTCAATGCTAATCAGTCTGGAAGAAAAAGGGTTTTTTTAAAAAGGGTTTCTGTTCTTCTGAGCTATTTGGAGATTTCTAGCACAAACTGTTCAAAGCATAAACTTGCTTTGAAATCCAGCACAGTTCAGTGCAGGGTATTTTGTGGTTCATGGAGCTGTACAACAAACAAATAAGTAGGAATAGTTCTTATGGCTGGGAGCCTTCTAAAATGGGTCTGACATTGGGGAAAAATGCTTCTGTTGAAGAATTTCCTGATCCTTCTTTAACCAGAGGTTTCTAATCGCTTTATTTTTGTGCATGCTGAATCAGCTCCTTGCGTGGTTAATAGGGCAAGAGTGAGCAGGTAGGAGCAGGGTGGGAAAAAGTCTTTTAATCCAATAATAATAAACTAAACAAATTATCAGTTTAATGAGTGTAGTGTAAAGGTAGTTAGTATTAGTTGCTGTTTGGCTGTTGCTGGATCTGTGGCTCTTTTGTACATGTTTATCTTAGGATGTTCTAATCATCATTGCATTAGAAATCTTCCCATTTTATTTTTCCTTCAGGATATAGGTATTGTAACTTGCACTTAATGTAGAAGAGAGTGAACAAAAAATATTTCAGAAAGACTTTCTCTAATAGCGTAATATTAATTGGTAAAAAATGTTTTGCAATACAAATATACTTTGTTTACTATTAAAAAGCTTAAATTACATTTAAATATACTAAATGATTCAAAGAAACAGAGAAATTATTTAATTTTGATTTTGTTTTCTATTCCAGTGAAGCAAACAACAGATTTGGAACAAGCTGCTTGCTAGACCTTGGAAATTAAACTGCTCTTTTTATTGGGCACTGATAAAGCATCTCTGCCTTTCCTGATGTTAGACAAGCCTGAAATACATTGACTTGTGCTTGTTAGGGTTCCATCAAGCTCCTTTTATTTTCTTGGTTATGATTCTAGTGCTGCCGCCCAGGCAGGAGCTCCCACTTTGATTTCCCTTGAAACTCGTGCTTTCCAGAGAACATCTTGCCCTTACAGCCTGGAGTGAGTTACATCATGAGAGCCTGAGTTATAAGGCTATGACTTGTCTCCGGAAAGCTACTTAATGCAGAACACTGAGGCTTTTTCTTACTTTCTTTAAGTGGGAATCTGTGTGCATGCAGCATTAGGTGAGATTCAAGCAGGGGTTTTGAAAGACAACAATAGTCTAGTTTTAACATACAGGTCTAACTGTTTTGATAAAGCCATTGTTGAAAGCGATGTTTCAATAACCGAATGTGATACTCAGAAGCACGCATGTTCATGTCATTCCTGGTCCTTAGTAAGTCTTCTTGAATCTCAAAGCTGGTAGTCAGCAGCTTTTTGCAGAAGCGTGGGAGCTTCAGGTGAGTGAACCACTAACCTAAGTGCCTTGAGTAATCATGAGTGCTTTTTATCTGGCTTGCTTAATGAACTCTAAGATAAGACGTTTAAAGGTAGACTTCTTGCTTGCCTGACACTTTTTCAGGCTCTAAAAGTGCTATTAATAACCTGTTTTCACCTAATCAGTTTTAGTGTTTGTGCCACTAAAATAGTATGTTTACTTTTTTTTTTTCCCCTTTAGTTCTGTTGAGGTTTATGCAGGCTCTCCTTCTGCCTTTATCACCATGTTATCCCAGCATCTTCTGGTGAGGCATAAAACAAAAGCACTAACATCTGAGCATCTGCCATGTATGGTTTATTCTTTCTCATCTCTTTCCTTGAACAAGTAAATATAGGCTCAGTATAGTGGTTTATTTCGGTAAGGTTTCTTAGTTTGTCTGTGTTAAAAAAGGTGAAGTCTGCGTACTGGGAACAGCAACTGGTAATAGCTTCTTAAAAGCAAGGTGAAGTAGAGCCCCATCTAATACTGTACATAATTACATTTCCTTTATGAGTTGCATCTTGTGGGCAGTACAATTATTTTCCCTAGGATTTAAGGGCTAAAAGGTTGTTCATTGGAATTACTTCTGTCTTTTATAAGACAAACTATGTTTCCTCTCTTAAATGTTTCAAGAGTTTTATAAATATGACTATGTAAAGATCAGCAAACAACACAGTGGCAATCTGATGGGTTTTCTTGTTTTGTTTTAAGAAAAACATTAAATAAAAGAATATTCCAATCTTGGTGTTTCACAGGACATATTATTTGATATTTCACTTGACTTTATGAAATTTGAGTGAAATCCCAGATTCTGTTAAATCTAACTTATGTTCTTCATATTAATACTGCTATAAAAAAAAGGTATATTTTCTGACATGGGGAGATTAATTGTTGAATGGTCTCTTCAGTTACCGGTGAGAAAAGAAAACTGTTACTTGTTCCAAATTTGCACAGTTCTTGAAGACGCAGTTGCCACAGAAGCTGTATGTTGACAATGAACTGAGCACTGTCTAAATCTGTGGAGCTTTTTAACTGATGTGCTTATAACTTCCCTCTTTTTTGCTCTGACTCACCTCTCGGATGTTAAATTGTGTAACCTGCCAGCTGATTGCCTGTTATGAAAAATGTAGCTGCAGGGATTAAGTATGTCTAATAATTTTCATATTTTAGTGATCTATTTTTGGATCATTATGCAACCCACTACTCAGTGGGACTGGGGAGAAAGGGATAGGGCAAGACTGGATGCTAATAAACATAAACTGTTTGGTGTGCTCAGCCAAGCAGTGGGGGTCCTCTGGGCACAGGTGGACTGTTCAAAGCTGTCTTGCTTTGTATCAAGTTGCTGTGGTCTCCCCCAGTATACAAAGCTGTTTCCTCCCCATGGAATCCCTGGGCGCTGAGGACAGGAGGGCTTTCAGCAACCGCTGTATAGGTATTGGCAGGGCTCTTCTGCTATCAGGAAGACATGCCCCTAAACATAAAGCATATGTATTTATGTTTGTGCATGTAGTAGACAAGGATTTAAGTGCAATTCAAAACAGTGTCAATACATGCTGGAAACTGCATAGTGAATCACCATATGTTCCAGAGGAAATGCCAAACAGAGTCATGATTGCTTTATATGTGCACAGCTGACTGTCAAGTATAAAGGCAGACTCATGATGGGGAATACCATCATATGCTTTTCTTCTTTCCTATATTGGAGCATGATTAGAGCCCATCTGCTTCCCTTAGTGCTGGGGAAGGGTAGGAAAACCTTCAGCCCGAAGTTTTGCTGCTGGAGCATACACACCAGCAGAAAGGAAGCTAAGGCCAAGGAGCTCTCTCAGGTGTGTTTGTTTTCCATTTCTTTTGAAGTACAAAATTTAAAAATTACTTTGAAATTATCTTCTTTCTGTGACTTGTACTGCTCTGGCTTTACATTCATATTGTGGCAGCCTGACATTTGCTAACTGTAGTTTGCAGACCAGCCATGTCTGGGAACAAACCTCAGCCCTGCCTGCAGGTTAGGCTGGTTAGTACAATCGGGGAGGGGGCAGTAAGCATCTCTGTTCTTTTTACGTGCGCCAGCACAGAGTATTTAATGCCTCGCTAAAGCCCTAAGTGCAGGTAAAAGAGTGGTGGTATTTGCTGACGTGTTTGGCAATCTGTTTGCTTTACATTTTTTCCAGGCTCTTTAAGAATACTTGAAATATCTGATAAAAAGTCATAGAAAAGACCAATGAGTTCTTCTTCTTATTTAAAAAAATATTTTTTTTATTAAACCCGATTTATTTTAAGTACTGTAATTTAGCTTTCTTCAAACTAGACACCTATATGGATGGAAATTGCTGTATGACGATAACGTTGACTGCTGTGACACCTACTGGTCGAGCTGAGTTGAACATGGGAAAGCCTATGGGTACTTGCTCTTTCGTCTTCCTGATGATTATCCCAGGTGATGGGTTTGGCTCTTGGGCCAAACAGAGCCGGGATGGTGTCTCTTGGAAGGACAGACATCTTCTTTCAATAAATCTTCTGGTATTTAGTGCATTAGAAAGTTTAGTAACTTTTATTTTAGCTTTTAGCTTCTGTCCTTTCCATTCCTACTAGCTCTTTAATCTTCACCCTCTTTGTTTCATCTGGCTTATCTTTATTCAAGTTTCTTTTTTATCACCCCTTAATGGTATTGGGAACTGCTAGGAAATCACTTTGAAGTCTTCTCTGAATTGCCTTCCTTTTGTAGAACAGTTCTTCTTCATTATCTGTGATCATTTCTTCAGTGCTGGAGACCTATTGCAATTCTTATTGCCCTGTTAGGCATTCCACTTTTCTGGGAAAGGTAAGGAGCCATTCATGCAACTCCTTTCATGAGATCTTATACCTAAGAAGGTTTTGTGAGTATTGAGAAAAATTGAGCTTCTCTGTATATATAGAAATAAGGGTGTTAGTAATTTACAATAAAAAACAGCTTTGCATCTCCATTGAACAATGGAGAATGGATAACATTTCATAGTTTTCTATATGCTTTTTCAGAGGGATAGCTTTTCTGCACTCAAGTAGTGCTGCAATCTTCTAAAAATACATTCTCCTGTGTGTGATTCTGGAACACACTATTAATCTAAAAAGCTACACAGAGGGCTTCTCAGGTTGTTCTTCCTTTGAGGGACTTCATTTGAAAGACAATTTATACTCTAGAACCTTGAGTAGCTTCAAGTAAATTGAAATTGCATGAGGTGACTTAATCTGATCTGGTAGTCCTCAGCGGCTAAGAGGGGGAAAATTCTTGTTCTCTCCTCTTCCCTATTTCTGGATGCATCCTTCTGTCACTTACTTTGTGTCCATTGACTCTGACGCTGTTCGGAGTCCATCTGCAGGCCCATTCAGTTCACTGACCTGGCAAAAAGAGAGAGGAATTCCAACCTGATGAGCACCATTGGGTATTGGCAAGGGACAAGAGGTGGCTGGGAAGCAGAGGTGAGAAAGGAGCTGGAGTGCAAAGCAAGTTAGTGAGGTCTCCCCATTTTTGGCAGCAACAAGCTGTTACAGTCAACTGTTGCATGTAATTCACCCTAAAAAAAAAAGGTTTGTCATCTCTTGCTGGCTTTTTCCCTTCTCTGGTCTGCCAGTTCTGTGGGGTCTTGCAGTGAGCTGTGGATTGTGTTGTTATTCCCCTGTCTCTTGTTTTTTTCAGATTCTGGGCATTTCTTGCATTACATTTTTAGTGTAGGGTCTGGCCCCTGTCCAGGGTATCTGGCAACGTGACCAACATGCCTTCTCTCTCTCCCCTCCCTTGGGGGTGAGTTAGTTATTCTCACTTATCACTACATATTTACATTAAATTTTTTTGCATGTGTGGCATTATTTTTGTTAGAAAAGGCGAAGGAAAGAGATATCAACTTTAGACTGAAGGTTGAAAAGTTTGGAGGATACTTTTTCTATTGATATTTTTGACCTTTATGAGACCTTTGTATCCTGCACAAGTAAGCTTTGCCTTTACAGTGTGGAGTGATTCCATACCAGTGGACACAAGGTTTTGCAAGGATTTCTCCTTGAAATAAGGTTTTAATATAACCTTGAAGTTAGGGAGCTCAGGAGAAAATGGGAAACTGAGCAAGATTTTACATTCCTTGGGAATTCAGTGAAAAGTTGAGGTTGTATATGCTATTATCACAAAAGATTATGATACTGAGGATTTGTATTGGTGGTCTACAGTACTTAGAAACTGTGCATTGTGTATCAATCTACAGTCTAATTAAGAATTAATTGAGATGAGTAAATAAGTTCAGCATCAGAGAGGAAATGATAGAATCTGTATCAGATAGCTGAGATGGTCAAAATGTTGCTCACAGTACAGGCTACTCCTGACAACCAGAGTAAGCTGATTTAGTTTGTCAACTTGAAGAGATCTGGCTCAGAACACAAAATACTTTGGAAAATTGGTTTTGGACTTTGATGAGTGTTACTGCCTGAAAAGTTCCTGTGCTGAAACGTTCCTGCTTGTCTGAACCCTCAGTGAGGGTTGAGGTCTGTGGCTGTGATTATGATCTTTCATTATTTCAATCCAGTAACAGTAAAATGTCCTTAGCAAATTGAGACCCTCAGCCTTGTTTATTGCTGCCTGCAAGGAGCAGTCAGCATGTCAAAGATACTGGTGTGGAACAAAACAGGTGAAGGCAGAGGATGCATGATTTCTGTTGTAGTGATGGCAAATTAATCTCTCTGTCTGAAGGGTTGGAGTTACAAAAGAGTTCAGTACCTTGTGGGATTTCCTGAGCCTGTCATAAAGGTTGCCTTGCCCATAAAGGTTGCTTAACCTTATTAATAATTTTACTCTACATTTTTCTTAATTTTGATCTCTTGATGTTAAACTACTTGCCCAATTTCACACCAGAAATCTGTGACAGACTCGGGATCTAAACCCAGATGGCCAGATTCCTAGTCCAGGTCCTTAGGCACTTTCTGGGGGGGCTTCTCTTTAAGCGAGGTCCCAAAAAAGAGCTTGACAGTCAAGTGGCACTTCCAGCAAGCCGTAATACCTCTTAGACTAGAAACCTACAAAGTAAACCTGCATTTTATAGCTATTTTTGCACAGCATTAATGTGCGTTTAGTGACATATCACTAAAAACTGTCATTTGAAATCTTGAATTATAGAAATCTCTGGGTCTTATTTTAATCAGAATCCTATGCTTAGCTAGAGAACTCTATGTAGAGACGATTGACCTTGACTTAATTATATACATCCACAGTGCCTGATTTGTGGTGTCATTTATCTGATAGTAAAGTTTCAGAGAGCGAGGGACTGCAATTTAATTTCACAGTTGCCTTGTGCTGTTGTGGCAGTTTGACTTTGGCCTTGAGTGGGGCACTGTGTCCTTTAGAGATTTCTGAATGGGCTGGCTGGAACTAGTCTCCTGCTGGGTCTGGGTACAGCTTAGACACTGAAGCAGAGCTCTGTCACCCTGAAGAATCTTCAGCCAACACAGTTCTGCTGTCTCCAGGGCAGCCACTGTATTAACTTTTTATTTCTTTGAATTCTTGCTATGAGATTGAAAATTAATTACCTAGAAGAGGGATATCCAATCTGTGAACCTCCATGGACAGCTTGGTTGATGCTGTACCCAGCCGTGGTACTCTGTTTCCCAAGGGCCGCTCAGGAGCAGAGCAAGGGCTGGCTGGATTTTCCCATACTGAACTTCCATTCATCATCTGTCTGGAATGTTGAAGTACCTACAGTCTCATCTGTGATAACGGGCTCAGACACAACATGCAGGAATGTGCTAGCATCCCTCATACCTTGGTGACTCTTCTCCCAGTTCACCTGTTCACAGAATCACACACTGGTTGAGGTTGGAAGGGACCTCTGGAGGTCATCTTTTCAACTTCCTCATGCTCAAGCATGGTCACATGGTCTCATGTCCTGGACCATTTAGTTCATCCTTAGTGACAGTGACAGCCAGGAGCCCATAGCAAGTTCCCAAGTTGTGTCCAGGAAGGCAGCAACTGAGAACAGACTGCACAGGAATCACTTCCTGGCTGCAGCCTGTTACAGGTTCCCTCTTTCCTGGGACAGGACCCCATATCATGTGTAGCCCTCTCTGCCCTGAGAATGAGCTGTGAGACCCAGGCGGCTGGTGAGAAGGGGCTGCCCAGTGAGTGTGCCCTCCACTCAGCGTGTGAGGGGATAGGTCACCCTCATAGCATTGTCTCTGCAGAACTACAATGAAGAGTTTGTCAGCACGCCTGCTAAATGTTTGGAATCAGTAAACGGTAGTTGTTTGTTAGGCTTATGTGCGCCCCGTGTACTCAACGTCACAGAGACCAAAAATAGAAATGTGATTTTCTTTCTAACCTTGGGCATCATCCTGAATAGTAAGAGATTCTGCGCCTTTGTGTTGCATTCCTCTTTCACATTACTGTAAAGATATCTGATTGAGTACTAAGTATTACTTATTCTATCAAAAATCACAACGCAATGCTCCTGCAATCTTTTATTGTTATGTTGAGCCTCTTTTTTTGTAGTGAAAAGAGAAATCACTTGTATAAATTTTGTGCCTGTTGCATCATCTTTCTGCTTTCCTCTCAGATCTTTTTATGATGGCAGTGCATTGTCTCTAAGCAATGAGGTAAGGGATGATTTTGATAAAGTCTAGGAGACTGCACATACTTTTTCAGGTTATATTTTTGCTTAGTAAGAATTAATAGATCTGTAAACTGTTAAAAATAAATGAATCACATCTCTTTCTGGCTTGCGCTCCTGCGCAGGAGTAGGTTTTGGAGTAAAGTCCAAAGAGCTTGCCGGGTTTGTATCATTGTATTACAATTTCAAGATTACAGAACAACATGACAGGAGACATTTTATGTCAAGATAAAGTCTGTTAAGGCTAAATCTCTGACTTTGGGTTTCTTTCTCTTTCTTTCCATACTGAGACTTTGGAATTTTTAATTTACACTGTTGCTGAAACTGGTGTCTGTGCTTTTTATGTTAGTTACCTTTTTTAAAAGGTTTTAGCAAGTTCTTAGGAAATACGTACTCTTTTTTATTAAGTTTAAAGCGTATTGTCAGTCTGATTAATTTCTGATCTAATATTTAAGCAAAGTAAATTGTGTGTGAAGATGCGTGCAGATAATTATTTGCCCTAAGGCATTTGAAGATATACAAACTTGGACCTGATAAAAACCTGACTTTCAACATTATAATTCACACTTGGTGGCAGAGGCAGCTCCAGGGTTACTCTGTATTCATTTCTGCTGCAAACATTAGCATGCATGGCTTTGGTGCAGTTGTGCTCCAGAACTGTACATGCAATCATTTAGTTTGTCCTGATAAATGAGAGTGCTTGTGCTTGCATTTTTACCAGCCCATCTTTTGAGTATATCTTTGAATGCTGTGGATTCTAAACCACCTTCATCTGGGGGGGAATGCAGTTTTGCAAAGCCAGTGAAATTATTTGGTGAAGATAAAAGTTGAGATCTCGGCTTTTCTATCATTTATGTAAAATGTGAAAAAAAAATAGTGTAGTCTGGGTTAGTAACTGCGGAATACACAGTTATGTGGCTCTAGCTGGGCTGGTATCTTACAAAAAATATTTACTCAACCTCCTTAAGGGCACAGGTGCAAACATAAAGAGATTGCTCCTCTCAGAGGTCCATCTAAGCAAGTCTCCAGTGTTGGACAGTGTCGAGCAGTACTGCCTGTTGGACAGCATAGGTCCAGGATGAAAATGTCACGATACTTTTTTTGGAATAATCTCCTGGCACCCAACCAAGCAGGGAAAAGGATCAGAAGCAGTGTTTTGGTATTTAATAACTCTTTGTGTATTTTTCTTCTATGACTTTGTCCTGGTACCTTTTAAATCTCCTGAAAGCTAGAATTAAAAAATTCATAAGGGTCATGGCAAGAAGATCTGAAAGTTAGTAGCCAGCTGCATGAGAAGAGCTGCCTTCCTTGTTTTGAACTTGCTGATGTCATTTAATACCCCTTAATTCTTTCATTAGAAGAGAGGGTGAGCAACTGTTCCCTGTCCTCTACTGTGACACTAATGATTTTGTAGCTCCCTGTAGACCCCTTCATGCTTTCCTTATTCTGCTCCTTCTCTCTTTTCTCTTCTTCTCCCCAACCCCCAAGGCAGATGTGAGACTACTTATCATTCACAGCTTCATGCTGAATTTGACTGATAAAGCATGATGAGAAAAAATGATGATATAAAATTGTTTACACATTTTCAAAGTCAGGTGTTTCATTTCATAATGGTTTAATTTGGAAACACAAAACAATACAAGTAGAAAAAACCCCTTTGAGAATACAGTGAAGCATTTTGCTTGACTCAAAGTAGATCTTTTGAGGATAGTTTCGGGAGCTTACTTCCATGATAAAACAGTGTTTTTTTGAGTTTGTACAGTGCCAAGCAGATGACAGGTTTTTCTCTCTTTTTTTTTTTTTTTTTTTTTTTCTGAGGATTGAGTGTTCTCCCCCAGTCCTTGCTCTGCCTAGCAGCACTCTTGGCCCTCAGACCTGCGCCGGTTCCACAGCGGGAGCCAAGGCAGGCTGGCAGCGGTGACTGGCTTCACCCTAGCTGTGGGACAACAGCTTTTCACCAAAATCCAGGATGCATAGGATCTATATGGAAACAGGTTTCACTATGAAGAAGTTGTTCTCCCTGCAGCCTTTACGCAGATTTCAGTATAAGAGCTTCTGGTTTTGCTCTCTCTGCCTTGGATTCATACCTCTTCTGACTGATTTAACAGTTAACTAAGGGTTCAGGCTAATCATCAGTTTGACTCTTAAAGTTTCAGTCAGACTACTTATTAGAAAGTTAAAAATTTAAAAATAAAGCACAAAGAGCCCTGAGCTTAAATCTTGTCTTTTTTTTTTGTATTATTATTTTTAATACCACAATACTACCCAAAACAACAGACAAATATGGACACAAGGCAATTTAGTCTTCTTAGGTACAAACTGTCAACTTCAGAATCCAAAAGTACATCATCAGGCCCTTCGCTTAGCTTTAATCTCTTTTTGTAGCTAACCTGCAGAATCATCAAAACCTCTCTGTGTCTCTGTGGTATTAATTAACTCTGATAGATGAGTTTTATTGATAAATCTGAAATTCTGTATAGTTGTATAGGTACTATGGTAGTGGTGTCCATAAAAACTGCCTGAACACTCATGGCCAGATACTTCTGATTTTGGGGTGACCAAATCTTTGATTGTCTGGTTGGAGATATTTTGGACCTGGTTATCAGAGCAACTGGGACATTTCTGCACCTCCTGCCCTGCCTATCTCAAATCAGAGGTCTAAAATGGGCTTGGTAGAAACAAAGATCACTTTGTAAACATTGACTTTCTCTGACTCAGTTTACAAACAGGTGAAATATGAGAATGATGACATCTGTTCCACAGCAAAGTAACTGTTCTCATGCTTGATTGTGTTCTAGATAGCAATAACAAACATAGTGAGAGTAGTGAGAATTTTTAAATTAGTGACTCTCAACAGACTATACCCATTTAGAATATTATAGACGCTGAACATTAGAGAAAATGATACCGGGATTGATAATGAATGATTTGTTAAGATGTTAATGCTCAGTTTTCTTTGTAACGGAGAAAAGTGTGAGAAGCCTGATTTAGAGGAAAAATACTATAGATACATGTAGGAAAATGGTTGCACTCCATAGGTACATCAGTGTGTATTTCAAGCCAACTGGCATCTAGATGATTAGCACAACTCCTGGGAGAAGTAGAATGAAGACAAGCCACATTTTATCTTTTTACAGTTTCTTCAGTGATGTGGCATATCAAAAAGTTCGAAGTGGCAAGCTCAAGTGCCCCTATTAAAAAAACTCTAGAGCAGTTAGTATAATAAAAATGGTGAGGAAAATCTGGAAATAGTGCTAGATGGGGGATACAGAGATGACAATTATATGCTTTTTGTATGTAACTTGTGTATGGGCTGAAATTAAGTATTGCTTTTAGTTATTGGCATCTTGTTCTTAGAAAGAAGTAGGAAGACAAACTGAAGGAAGCTGAACAGAAATTCAGTATATGAATTGGATGGAATGTGGCATATGATTAAATATCGTTAAACATTTTATTTTAAAAAATATAGTCTTTCAATCCAGTGTACACTAAAATACAAATAGTAAACAGGACTCGAGAAAGAAAAAAAAATAAAAAGCTTCAGCTTCTTTTGCTTTTCTGATAATTATTTTTTTTTTTTTATTGTGGAGGAATGGCACAGAGCAGCATAACATTTGGTGTTTTATTCTAAGTACCACAAAGTAAAACTGGAGAGATTAGGTGAGTCTTTGAAGCTAGGGGAATGTTTCACAAACTGACAATATGCAGCGAGGTAAATTGGTTAGATGGGTAAAGTGGCTGCAAGCCTAGAATACTCTAAATTATATTTTGTCCCCTTTTCAAAAAGCAAGGGAGTTAGATTTCTGTTCTTATAACCCAAGAGATAAAAAAATGTACAAGTATATGAATGTGCATGTTCAAGATAGGCTGTTCCTGTGCCCGAGCATTCAGTGGGTTCCGCTTAGACACCAGCTGTTTTTTGGAGCCCCTGACCCAGCCTGCCATCCCCTGGCCTTGCTCACCAGCACTTCTCCAATAGGAAAAGTGGTGGAAGGGGGCTGCCTGCTGTTGCGATGTGGTGGAAGGGGTCAATGTGTTCGGATGTCAGTGTGCTCCGGGGCTGGGTGTGGAGTCTTGCAGGGCTGTCTCCATCTTCCGCTCTCCTCCCTGGAGGCAGCAGGTTTTCTGTGTTTGAGTCGTAGAGGAAGAGGAGTGAATGATGCTGCCAGCTGAGCCAGGCTCTGCTTCCTTTCCTTCTAAGGAGTAATACCTTGCTCTGTTAAAGAGAATGGAAATATTTGCAGAAGTAAGGTGCCACCTACTAGTAATAAAAGAGCCTGAGTCTAGTCTTACATGAATATTTATTTAACACCACAATGTTAAGTGAACAGCACTGTAGAGGAGGGAAGCTATTTATTTTTCACAGAGCAGAGGCATTTTGAAAAACAAGAGATGGTAATGCAGAGTTGCTCAAAGGAGTGAACACCATAAAACCTGGATGTGTGTGTAAGAAATTCTGGAAGAGCATACTGCTTTCAGCTCACTGGGTGGAAATTAAAAACAAATAATCTGTGTGTCAGTGGGAGAACAGAGAATAATTTTGGAGCCTGCTGTTGTTTTCAGATTTATGTTTTTATTAATTTACTTCTTGATTTTAAACGCAAAACAAAGCTAGTACAACTGTAGGCCTAATAATACTTTACAGAAGTGCATGCAATCTTTAAAAGCATGAAAAGACAGAGGGTTATTGTAATCTGGTTTTGGATTATGCTGCCTGACTGACCTTTAGTCATTCTTTTCCTAACTCTCCATAGAAGTATGAAGTGTTTGGGTAGGATGTGTGAGTACATATATCAAAGCAGAGACCTTGCTTTATATTTCAGAATAATTCATTGTAGTCCTTTTTCCCTTCTGGAACATCTGGATTTTTCTTTTAAAATATTGTATTTTTTTTCCAATGTCATTTTCCAATGAAAAAGCATTTTCACTTCTGCCTTGAAACCATTGTAACCAGTATCTTCTTCATAGCATGGTTGAGACTGTGTGGCTGTTTTTTTCCAGTGGAACATGGAGCATGTATGGAATCAGATTTGTTTTCTATAGCTGATGAAGGCTGACAAACTTCCTGAAAAGTACCTTCTAACCAAACTCTTTCTACCTTTTTCATCATGAGGTGGTTTGCATGGAAACCACCAGCTATAGGGACAGCAGAGAGCGTGGGGTGTTGCTTGCAAGAATTCAGAGAGTGTTCAGTAACAGCAGTGTGATCAAACTAAACAAGCAACATTTGATGCACACACTAAATTTTGAAATGCTGCTGCCTTGGAAAACTCATCTTTCATGTGGTTGTGATTCAGCCCAGAGATGAGTTCCAGGGAGAAATGAGAAATAGAAATGCACATATTGGCTGGTAATTGTGTGAATAGCAATGAGTGGGTAGTTCAAAGACAGCAGATTTCAACTGTTGGGTTTCTCTCAGTTTGCTTTTTCACAAATAGCAATAGTGGCAAGGGACAAGCACTGTTTCTTGTTACTTTGTGGGGTCTGAATTATTTCCTAGATGGATAGGTGTTCCTCTGCAGCATGCTAGATGATGAGGGTTTCTGTGTGCCGAGTTAAAAAAAAAAAATATCTTGTTTTACTAGTTTATGCAAATTATTTCCTGTAGCAAGAAGAATTTCAAGCACTATCTAGGTCATTACTGGTAGAATTAATTAGTTCATTAAAAAGTACCACAAAAGAAATGTAAATCACAGTGCCCGTCTATTCTGGGCAGATCATTGAAGTATATACTGAAAAACAAAACAAAACAAAACAAAAAAACTAAACCCAAACGCAACAAACAAAAATATTTCCTTGGTTTAGAAATTGAATAGATGCTTGGGCCATTCTTTCTCTTTTCTATTTTTATCAGTGGCCGCCAACGTAACTCATTTTGTGTGTATGAAGGCTGAAGTGGGAATATCACAGCTCTATACCGTTCAGAGTTGTATTTGCAGAGAACTAAAATGTTACCAAAGATGTAGATTTCAGTTTCTGTGGCATGGTGATGAAATATGTGAGGTGGTCAATGTAGATAAAATGTTTCCTTTCTGCTGTTACACACTTTCTTGTCCATGGTGAATACATTTATTTGTGTTTAAAGTTTAGCACTCTCATTTGCTTTTCACACAGAAATGTGGGCAATAGTGATCATGCTTAGCAGACACTTGACTCTGCTTACTACGTGTATAGGAGCTACGTGCCCTTTGGGCTGAACTAACATCATGAGGCATTGGAGCCCACCATCCATGGTGGTAAAAATGGAAAAGTGTGTGCTTCCCTGATTCATGCTCGGTGTTCCTCCTTGATGGAGAGACAAGGTAGCTCAGCCACCATTGCAGGGACCTTCACTTATGATTCCACATAATTTTGCTTAGGGCAGCATTATGCTTTTTTGAATAATGTATAATGATTAGCATATACTGGAAATTTAAGTGTACAGATGTTCTACCTCCTTCAATGCAAACCTTTCCTTTATTACTTTTTTTTTAATTAGAAATGTATTTTACTTTAATTTAACCATGCATTAAGCCAAAAAATTTATCAGCACTTTGAAAATCTGTGAGATGATCAACAGTGTGATGTTAAGTGGTGGTCTTTTCTGGGAAGTTAGTGCTTTATCAGCAGATACCAGAAGTCATACTTGGTCTGAACTGTGAGAATAGTTGCAGTTATAACCTAGCATTTTCTTCATGGATTCAGTGCTGCAAATGCCCCAGAATTTTTGTATCTCCTTGGAAGTTTTCCAAGGAAAAATTATTTCTAGCTGAAAATGTATTTTTGAGAATTATCTTGCAATAGGAAACAAACAAACAGAAAAGCTGAAAAAAGGAAAAAAATTAGCAGGAGAAAAAAAATAAAGTTTCATTTCCCCAGCTTTGATTGCTCTTCAATCAGCAAAAGGATGCTAGATAGTTTGGAAAAGTAACCCCTAAATGTGAATCTTAATAATCAACACTTAAAAGCGAAAGTCAATGCTATCTATATTAGTTATTTTCCCTTTTGTCCTAAAACCCCAGCAACCCAGACTTCTTCCATAAATCTCATGAGGAGCAGGGCAGAAATCTTAAAGGAAATTACTAGTGGAGAACATCTTCTTAAACTACAAAAGAATTTTTTGAAGTTATGGGATATTTTTTCCCCAAACATTTTAATTCTTACATCTTCTAAATAAAAATCCTATTTCCCTACTTCCCCAAATTCATTCGGGGCTAATTAAACTTTTAGCAATCTTTTTGAAGATATCTAAAATACTTAATTGGTTCAATTCTGAAAAGTATATGGCCTGTAACGTGACAAGAAATTCAAATGATGATAAAATGTTCATGATGGGCAAATTTATTTCCCATGTTTCTCTTGGTTGCATCTGGGTTATGCAGTTGAGAGTTTCAGAAACAAAAACATCAGATTAGATTTTTGCTTATATTACTTTGTGCTGGGAAGCTAAGTGTGCTGCAGATAGGTGTCAACTTCTTTGAGGTAATTTTTGTAAGTCTTTAACAGAGAAACATTTGGTATAGAGGAATAGGTTTAACAGCCAAGTTCCACCTCAGCTCTTTGAAAGAATATGAAAATACTTCTCTGAAATAAATTCAGAAAGTAATGCAGAGAAGAAGGGGCTCAGATGTAAATAGTTTGGTATAATCTGATGCTGCCATTTTGTAGCAATTTACTCCCAGCATGGGCTGTTTCAAGTCTTCTGGGCAGGCCTCTAAAAAGGTAAACTCTGCTTATTTTCCCTCTAGTTTTGAGTGTTTCTGTTAACGTTTTTCTTTCTCTGATCCCAAAGAAAAAAATACTTCATGTTGCTGCAATGTGAACATCCATTTTGCTATGGGATGTAAATGTTCTTCTAGAACCATGTTACTTACCCCAATGTTTGCAAATCAACATTTCCAGATTCAATAAAGCACATAGTTCTTTCACAGTTACAATACATTCTAATTAAATTGCATATTTATTGCTGTTCTTACCAATTTTTCTAAGAACTTGCTTAAAATTTTTTTGCCAATTTAAATGTTTATATTTATATGATTTCCTATCAGAACATTCTAGTGAAGACCAAAAAGATGAATACAAAAAGGAAAGTAGACTTATTACAACATAAAGAATGAAATAAAACCAATCTAGTAACAAGCTGATTTTTTTTCCTAATTTCTTTCAGGATAACTGGTCACAGCAGGAATAATTTTCAACCTTTTTTTTTTTTCAAATGTAAACGCACTTGCTGTGTTTATTAATTGATTTATTACTTCTAAAAACATCTAATAGCAAGAGTGAAATGGTTATTTATGAAATTAAATCTGTAATGAATTAATTGCATTTGGTTGCAGTCAGTAGTATTAGAATCAGAGTTCTTTTGTCAACAACACTGAAAAAAACTTGTACAAAATGAACAGTGACCTGGACCATCTTTTGCTATTGTTAAACTGGAGTTTTGGTGAGCTGTTGAAGACAGGGAAGGAATGGAGCTGAAGTGAACGAACTGCTTCAAGCGTCTGTGGAGAATATTCTGAGTAAAATAGTTATTGCAATGGAAAATGGTCAGGTCCAGGCCACACAGGACTGGGTGGACTATGGTCTTTTTAACACCTTGCTGTACAAACAGAAGGGATAAAGAAGCTGGTTGTAAGACTTTGGCTAATAAGTGCTTTAATGTTTCCCCCACAGTATCAATGGAATACTGGTTGTTGCCTGAACCTGCTCCCCTCCTTCTCTCACAGTGACAGCAACTCCAGCACTGGCTACCCCCTTCTCCATTACCAGGCCCTTTTCCCTTCTTGCACGTCTGTCTTCTAAATGACATTCTCTATGGTTTCCTTGAGATACGTTAGAGACATACTGATTAGTCTTGGGGAATATGGATGAGCAACTTATCTGAGTAATTCCTGTGGAACTGAAGTCATTGGTGTTAGTGGAAATGGCTTCAATTTGTTCCTTTTCCAAATGGACCTCATCATGGTATTTAAAATTGTGTAGCAACCTGCTTTTACTCTGTTCCATTCATTGTTCAGTTTAGTATCTCGGCATTCAGCTCAGTTTTTAGGTGCTTAGTTGACGTAATTCTTCTACAGTGCAGCCCATGATTCTGCTTGTATCATTGTAATTCTCTTTGATATTACTTTGAAAACCTCAATACTGAGAATATCTCAAAGTAGGGAAAAGTAAAATTACAATATTGCAATATAAATGGTTTGCTTTTTGGTATTGGCTTGAAATTTTTAATTTGTAGAAAAGGTAAAACATGCTTGGGATTAACAAAAAGTCTTATCCTACCTACCTGAGATTTGCCAAATAAACACTGAGGCAGCCAGAGACTGGCAGCGGCACACCAGTGACATGGGATAAAGCTCTTCCTCTTTTACTGCTTTTCCTTCCCCCATTTGTTTCTGTCATCTGCTGCTGTTTAGCCTCCAGGTTACGCTGAGATGTGAACGCTGCATGAAATCCAATCCTAATGCAGAACTGCATTTTGCCGTGGACGGTCGTTATATCCAGTGTGCACTTCCCTTTTCTAAACCTACTTGAGGCCGGCTTAGTTGCTTGAATGAGGTGTAACAAACCTGCAGACATACTCTCCAAGCCATTTTCTTTTCTTTCCTTTGGTTGCTTTGAATTTTTTGGGTTCTGAAGCTGTGAAAATTCTCAAGGGTTCTTCCATTTTCTGAAGGACTTTTACTGTTTGCCTCTGGTAGAAAAGCATTTATTCTTTTTTACTTCTTATTTTCCAGCACTGTTTCTGTGCACAGACTCCAGATGATGAATGGCTTGTATTTGACTGTTTTTCTACCTTTACTGCAGTGTTAGGAAAATGAGAGCTATTAATGAAAGAGTTGGAGAAGAATAAAAGTGCATCTGCCCAATGTTCAGTGGCACACATCCCTGCTGCCTCCCTGGAGTTAGAAGATGGGGGCAGAGCTGCCTTCACGAGATCATGTGGAGCAGAGACGAGAAGTAGAGCAGATAGTAAAAGATGAAGGGTTCAGGATGGGCCAGAAATCTCATTTCACGTGATGGTGAAGAATTTTTTAACCACACATTTAAACTAACACTTCTGAGTACTAGCCAAGTCACCGTTGTAGACGAACAGCTAGTTCTTTCTTTTTGCGTATTGAAAGTATTTTCATCTGCAGACACTGTTTGGTTCTGAGAACTAGGCCCCTAAAAAAACACTTTATAGTTTAAGATTCACAATAAAATAGCAAGAGTCACACTGCTTGCCAGCTCCCGTAATTTCATAAAAATGCTTCATTTGGTGCTTTTGCTCCTGATGGCACAAGTCCTGGAGAAAAGCATCAGTGCAAGAACCCAACTCATATGCTTAGGAATCCCACAATTATAAATCTTTGGAAATGTGTATGGTACAAACCCTAAAAAGAAAGGTGGTTTTGTTTTTTAATCTTGTGAATTCCACAACTATTCTCATGGCTTTTTAATTATGATGATAGGCAATAATATTGATGATAACATGGTCTTCTCCCTGTTATCAAGAAAGAAGGAAAAAAGCAGCAAGGTTATTTTATACCCTTCTTAGCATTACTTTGCAAGGTCTTTTATTGGTCCTATGCTTTATATATGACGAACATCTTTTAAGTCAACAATTTTGTTTTTATTTAAATTAGGCTGTAATTTTAAAAGCTCTAAAATAATATTAAAACTTTTATATTTGTCTGCTGCAACATTTATTTATAACATATCTGCTTCAATGTGAAATAAGGGAAAAGAAAAACAATCTAGTCACAAGCCACAGGAGTTGCATTATAGATTTTGGATATGAAAAGGTTTTCACAGACATGTATTTTGTCATTCTGTTTCAAAGATGTAGGCATACACTCATATAGCAAAACTGCATTTTACGTCACATAGAAGTATAACATACGTATTTATTCATGCACAGTTATCTTTTGTGGGCATCTGATTAAGGCACTAAATAGAAATCCCACTAGATTTATTAATAAATTAGTCAATAAAAAGCCCTAAACTCTTTCTTTTAATTCCACCTGCTATATTTACTTGAATAACAAACAAACATATTGTGACAAGACGTTTTTAAGAATATGGTCCTTCTTTTATAAGTATTGATAGTACAAAAAAAATAGCTAATTGTAGAAATTGTGGAGATATCCCAACCATTTCTAATAGGAAACAGGGAACTGCTGCTTAACAGATATGGAGCAACTTCACTGCCAGTTGGGAGCCTGCCCTTGTTGCCAAAATTGGCTCTTTGAAAATGTTTTCTTGGCCACAATGAATACTTCACAGGCAGATTCAAGGTCGATATGGCATCCATCAATAATCTTTGTTTTTCGTGTGCTGGTCATTTAAGACATACTGTTCTTCCAACCCTTTTAGAGCTGGTGGTCAAAGAGGTTTTTGCCAATGTTTTCTTTAAATTGAAGGCAGAGAATGGCATAGCATTGCTTTTGATAAAAAATACTGTAGTGGTGAACTCCAAGAGGAAATAAAATAAGACTTCAGGACCATTACTTACTAAAGAAAGAGTAAGGTTTATGCCAAATAGATCTACATTGATCATACATAAATTTAGATGGAATTCAAAATAAGTTTTTTAATTGTTGAAAGGATGAGATGTTGAAACTGGCCTTTAAAAAGGCAAAAAAAAAGTCAAACTATGTCCAAGACAGAACTTGGTAAGCTGGTGGAGAGGATGCAGTTGTCTGTGACAGCACAGGATTGGACCTGGAGGAGCTGTCATTGCCCTCCAAGCAGTAATTTCCCTGTCCTGCTAGCAAGAAATGTTTTATTGCTATGTTTATTCTGTGTTATCAGAGGAATTGCATGGGCCCTTAGGACTGTGCCTGAGTGAAGGTGTTTATGCTTGAGGTGCAAAGTCTGAAACCTGCTGAGTCAGGTGTTTCACAGTATTTCTGAGCCAGAAGGGACCAAAAAGTATGTCTGGCATTTCCCTTTTTCACACCCCCTTCCTTTGCCCTCTCCAGTCTTGCTGGGATTGCACAAGCAGGTCTGTGTGTACATTCACTCACACTTGTGGAAGAGTCTTTGGCTTGAGGCGTCTATAAGCCATTTTCAGAATTTATTCCAGCATGGCTTCTTTCTGTGAATGTCTAATTGCTTGGTTTTTGTCAGTCTTGAGACATAAAGTCAAATAACTTTTGAAGAAAATGTCCTTCCTGTGTTTTTGTGTCCCTCACCCCTGAATTATTACATTAATGCGTCAGTGCATCCAGCAACTGCTTTATTCTGCCCTTAGTTCTAATTGCTTCCACAAATAAGCAATTTGAGCTGAAGCCGCTGCATCTTCTTTTGCATGATTGTACAATAATGGGGTGTCTGTGAGTCACTGAAATCACCCCCCTGTGCTCAATCAGCCTCTTGCCAGTGGACATTCTGGCCTGGGCAATGGAAATAGATTGATAAGGTAACACTGATTTGTATCTACCTCTAATGTGATTCCTTGCCACAAGAAGATTAAGCAAAGAAGTATTTGTTTGAGGTTTTTTTTTGTTTTAATTTAAGACAATTAAAAGAGGCAAAATCTTTCTCTTACAGGGTGGAAAGATAAATTAGTACATTTTTAGTCTGTGCCATTTTGCTGTCAGATGGTATATTCTACAGCCTGGGCTAGATTTTTATTTGATTATAACTTAAATTCTCTAAAGCAGCATTTTAAAATGAAAAAAAAAAGGTATGTATTTAAATGGTGGTTTAATTTATTTCAAACAGTAAAAATAACAGCTTAGTAAGAACTAACTTCGTTGATAAGGTTGCAGTATTGCAATACAGGAAGTTTTTCTAATTCCTCATGAAAGAAAAGAGCCTCATGACAGAGCTGTGTTGTTAGCTAATTTAAACTGTGGCTTTATTGCAGTAGGATTCAAACATACCTCAGAGAAAACAGTTACCCCACCTCAGATTTTAAGAAAGCTGGCATTTAAAAGGCTAGGTGATTCTCTGTCACTTACCCATGACTGGAAAAGTCAATGTGAAAAGAATGTCTGACTTACACCCTGGCTGCCACAACGTTAATAGTGTCTTTGTCTTGACAATTTTTTTTACCCTTCTAAAAAACAATTTTAGCGTAACATTCATTCAAAATGGCAGGTTTTGTTTGCTAACTTTGAATGTATGTTGTAATACATTGGTGATGCAGAAGCATTCCTGACAAAGAAATTAGAAAAAGATGTTTTGTGATTTAATTCTCCATTGATTGTAAAATTAATTCATTTATATTTAGAGCATGACCCAGCAGAGAAAAGCAATGTTGCTCCTAATCCATATTTAACAGTGATCTTGTTAGTGCTCCCCAGAGCATTGCTATCATGTTATAGACAGAAAAGCACAGAAGTGTATCTATATGAACTGTTCACTGTAGGGAGTATGTCTCCCTATTTCCTCCTGCATCCCTGCCCCTCAAATCTGCTCTTCATTTCCATTCATTTTATAGAACTTGTGCTCTGCCTTGGAAGTAAAACGTTGCAGCAACTTGCTAGTACTGGGAGTGGACAGGAATTTAATGCAACAAAGAGCTGATGTTTAGAATAGCATTCATGACCAAGAAAAGTCAACAGTGGTCAATTAAATGTCAGAGGGAAACTAAAGTATTCCTTAATCACAAATGTCATCTTCTCCTTCTGTTGTTCCCTGTGGTGGGCCACTGTCCAGGAACCTCAGCCGAGGACCATGAACCAGCACCCCAGGTGTGTGGTGCTTCCTCCTTGGGCTTGCTGACAGCATTTGCCAGTGAGAGTGTGAAAGTTGAACAGAATCGAGGAGAGGCCGTGAGTTTCACAGATGGATTTTGGAAGATCTGTGCTGCTTTGTGTTTGAAATGTTCTTTTTCCTCTAAGGTGTTTCAGTTCAAAGTGGGCACTGGAAGTGAGTGGTGGCTTCAGGGATTTGCCAGTGTAGAAAGTTGACATGAAGGGAAGGGATGAGGGAGAGGAGGAGAAGCTTTCTGAACTCTTTGTAAAAAATCTAAAGTTGGAGGTAGCACCTGTGCTTAGCTAACCATAGGGGGAATCTCCTCCACATTTACGTGCACATTTTGCATAGGATAATGACACTACAGTACTCTTCACTTGTAGCTGAATTTGCTTTTGCATTGAATTCACATAGGGTTACTTTTGCCTTCTGTTGCCACACAACCCACTGGCCTACCCTTGTTATACTCTACAAACCTTCCTGAATAAGTCTAAAGGCTGCAGCACAGACTGATGATAATGCAGATCTCAGTGTCGAGCTGTTATGAGAGGGTAAGGCCCAAAATTTGTAGGGTGTATTTGGCCAAAACAGACTTTTAGAAAAGAAAAGTTACCTTTATAGAATTATTTGGGAAATCTGTTTTTAGGTTTTTATCGATTCTCTGTTTAGTCATTAGGAAAGGTCCAACTTTGTCCTCTGACAGCATCGTAAGCCTGATGTAATTCCAATAGGAGAGAAAAAGCAGGGAAGAATGCTTGGTTTGTGTTACATGAAGCACAGGTAATGGTGTGGCCACTAAATAAGTTTTGAATGGCTCTAATGGACAGGAAGATTAATAGGGAATTTTGCACAGAAGAAGAGCAGAAGTCAAAATCTTTGGTAAAATGATGAAAAATATAATCCCAGAAACCCTAAAGAGTAAGATCTTTATGGCTTCGTATTGATCAGAGAAGCAGATAAGGTAAATAAATCCTTAAATCTACTACTAAAATATTTATATTACCCCATTCCAGGTGTTTTATTCAGGATCAAAGTAATAATTTATAAACTGTAGTACAAATAGCTATAAAGAATGAAATTCCAGTCCAAACGAACTATCAGTCTAAGCAACTTTCAATATTGAAAACTCCAACAAATTCAGTGAATGATAGAAAATGACACCTTCATCAAGAGTTATTTGCTAGAAGGGTGCTCTAGTTCAGCTAATGTTTTCTGTTTCTGTGTAGGACTGTCAGCAGTCAAGCAAAATAAATGTTTTGATCCTGGCTGCTTTGGAAATAAATGTGTTTGGATCTTAGTGCAGTTGTATCAGCTATTTGAGGATTATGAATGATAAAACGGTAAATTTGATGGTGCTGACTTCAATAAAGAATAACATTAAGGTAGCTGCAGGCACGTAGCTTTTAAGGCGTTTAAGACGTTGCAGTATAAAAATTCGCCTTTATGCCTTTATAGTATATGCCTGCAGGAAAACTAGTTAAAAGGCAAATAAACATTATAAAAGAACTAAGAGAAAAGCTTTTTCTCATTGTAATTGAGAGAAATCTGTTATGAACTGTTGAATCTGCAATGTAATTTATATATATTATTTCCTTCTCAAATTAGAGTCTAGAAGTTGCTGGCAAATTATCCTTGTTGAAGATTGTGATGCTATTGCTGGTCTATGCTTTCACATTTGTATTTCAGAAGTTTTATTTGTAGAAGAGAGGCAGTCACAGGGAGATCAGTATTTTCTTTAAAACTTTCTTCTAGAAGGAAAGATGCTGTCTGATGACTTCTCATAGGTGAGGTCAAATCTTTTCCTGACGGCTGCCCTTTCACCCTCAAGTAGTTCAGAACTGACTGATCTGGGGACTAGGCAGTAGGCACAAGGTCAGCATCAGCTTTTGCTTTTTTTGTGTGTGATCAGCACCCCAACCATCACTGCTCTTTGGATGTTTATTCCATCATGCAACTGGACTCATGGCAAAAAGATGCCATTTGTTCCAACTTTTTGGGTTGAAACCTGAATGGGACTCACAGGTTATGCAAAGTTTTCCCCTTCAGCATCACACCTCAGAGATCACAGCCTCCTCTTTTAAAGGACTGACAGAACAATACCAACAGCCCCTTTTTCAAGTGAAGCATACATCACAAAACCAGGATCATTAATTGTTTGTCATCTTAACAAACACGTGATGGTTTTAATGGATGTAGTTTGTTAACACACAACTTAAGCAGACAGAAATATTACATACCGTTCTTTCAAGTCAGATTTAAGTCACTCTGGAAAGAGAATAAAGGAAAAGCCACTGCCATAGCATGAAGTATACCATAAATCATAAAATACAAAAAGTGCAGGTGCTCTTTTACTGTGTCTTTCATTGTGTCTACCTCAGCATAGGTAGAGAACAAGCTATTGAGTAGAAGGTTGTAATGCCACAGATTTCCATGTGTTGTTAAAAGGGAATTGTCTAGTCAAACTGGGCAATTATCTTTTTCAAAGACATCTTTGTAAATCAAAATCAATATGGTTGTTAATGATAATAAGTTTCCAACAGTAGTATGAATGTACCTGGTAATTTCTAGGCAACTGAGTGATAAAAACAAGTTCCATTATACTTGATTGAATTTATTTTTTTGTCCTCTTCATAAAAGTGTCTCTAGGAAACTCTTGTGAATCTTGGATTAGCCAGCCAATCTGGTTTCAACCCTCAGGTTAAGACCAAGGTAGAAAGCTGCTAGTTCATTGTGTATATAGTCGTCTTCTGCCTTTTACTTTTTGAATATTGGCAACATCTATAATTCAGGCTTTGCAATTGTGTATCACTGATTTATTGAACTTTGCATCAAGTTTAGTTTGTCACCAGGAGCAAAACGAAACTTCTATGGGAGATCATAAAAGCAAAGGGTGGAAAATAGCTGTTTCCAATTAAATGTTGTGACAGTACTATGAGGTTCCTACAAGCCTGAATTTTACTTCAAAGAACAAAGGGTCTGAACAAAATCAACCAAGATCTTTAATTGCAATTTCTGTGTATATACATTTGTATACATATATTTATTTATAAAATCCCTGCAGTAAATGCTGTAACAAAGTATTTACATGTTCCTTTTGATACCCAGATCAGGATCAACATTGTTTACAAAATACTGACAGTAAAGGTGTCTCTCTAAAATGGGTTTTGACACTGTTGCCTTCCATTCATCAGAGCATAGCACCAGTAAATTGGTATGAGTTTTTACAGACAATGGCGTTTAAAACAATCTTTGCCTCAGCCAACAGCTGTGATTTATTGTCAGTCAGTTGGAGGTGCCAAAGCACCAGAAGCAAAGAATTGCTTTGGAAAAGATTTGCAAGGGTGGTATGTCTGCTTTCTGCCTCTTTCTGATGTCAACTCCAGTAAATTCCAGTAAAGAATTTACAGGAGAGAGATGAGGCCCAGGCAGAAAAATAACCATTGGTGAGATGGGGTTTCATTTACATCACTGCAAATTGGTAGATAGATCATTGGCAATGCTGTTGCTTATCAGCAGTGTCCTGCATTACCGTAGGCTGTCCACTCTCTCTCTTTTGCTGTATCTCAGCTTAGATTTGTTCTTTCTGACCACCTGTGTAGCAGGAGATGATAAAACTTTCTTTAACTTGGTGTGTCTTGTAACAATGAGATACTGTTATCTGACTGTGAGGAAAAAAAGATGAAAGTGAGGCTGTATTTTTCCTGTTCTTCCACAAAAGATATCAGTATTTTCCCTATGGCACTGTGTTCATTCTGAATGCTCACTGGTAGTCCTGCAGGCAGCTGCACCACTGAAATGGTTGATTGTGATATTCAGAGCACTAAGGAAAAAGATCCAGCAAATCGAGTTTTCACCATAACAGTCTTGCATGATTATTGCTGTAGACATCTTGCAGTGATTTAATCTGTTTACTAGAGACAGAAATGTGTAGCCATTGCAAACTGTCTATAATAATTAGTTCATGATAACAAAGTTATGCCAGGATGATTGCAGTGCAGACTCCTGAGTGAATTTTTATGGAAAAATATTAACAGTGCTGAGTTAGATGAAACTGAGATAATCCTGTTGTTATCTATTCTATTTATAAGCAAGAGCTGTCAGCTTGAGCAATGCAGTAGAAGTGACGTATATGCAGTTATTTATTAATTTATTTGAATGAAATATCAGTGGCAGATGATGACCCTGTGCTGAGGTATGTGTCAGTGTGTGTTTCCTCTAGACCTTTCAGACAGAGGTACCCCAATTTTTCCAACCAGGTTATTTCTTTTCTTCCTTGAGGTCTGGAGTAAAGGTGTCTAAAAGGTTAGCCACAGTTTCTCATGCAAATTGATCTTGCCTGTTGTGGAAGGTTATCTACTGTGGCTTTTTTCCACTAACACCCATTTTCCTGACATTTTGCCCTTCTGATACAAGCTCACTGTGAGCAGCTTTGCCATCCTAGTGCGATGGTGAGAAGAAGAAACTGGTTTTCATCAAACTGTTCCATTCCTTTTTTGAAGGGAAATAAATTGATCCACATTTGTTAAGACCATCTCTGTAGCATATATTTGAGAAGCCAGCACATGGAGAAGGATACTGATTGTCCTTTCTGTGGTACAAAAGCACTAAGTCTTTTCGCACTCTAAAACTCTGCTGTTGAGCTGAGAAAAATAGCTGCTACTCCTTGCATGTCCTTTGGGAAGGCTGGAAAGCATCTTATCAGTGTCTGCAGAATCGTTTGCTAGAAAGCAGAGACATGTTTCAGGTTTTTTGAGGGGACATACTGAAGGAAGCATGTTGCCTAATGGTTAGATGCTGCATGCTTACACAGGGGGCATGCTCATTTCTGAGTGAGATTTGTCTCTGATTTTCTACAGACATGGGTGTTGTTTGCCATTGTCTAATATAAACAATGATGCTTCCTTCATCAGAAGTGGACCTGAGGCTTTCCTGCTTTCTGAAGCGGTAGGAGGAAATGTTCAGCCAGTAGCTGACGTGATGAACTGCACAGACATTTTAATGCTGCTTGGGACAACAATAGTAACTAAAGCCACAGTTTCCTAACTTGAAGTTCACTGAGCATTTTTGCTGACAAGGTCCCTTCTGGATAAAACTGCATGTATGTCATAGACTTATCTTTGCACACATACAGGTCCCTGAAAAAAGACACAGCAAATACAGCGATGCTCAGCCCAGGGCTTTACAAATCAGGTTGAACTGAGCTCCTCTTTCTTGCCTTCCCTTTTCCGGCTATCCCTTTGAGATTTTCCTAAATGGTTCCCCAATCCAGTAGCAGTCTCTGTTGTAGCAGAGTTCTCAGTGCAGCAGATGCTGAGCTTTGGTGTTTGCTCCTCCTTTTGCAGCAGCTATTCTCCTCTAGGAGCAGGTGCCAGGGGAAGGGATTTGCATGTCTGACATCTTTCAGCCAGTTTTAAAGTGAAGCCAGAAATAGATTTTGGGGAAGGAAGGGGAGCTTAAAAAGGTTTCATTTGACCTTTTTCTAAAACTGCCCCTTTCTGACTGATTATTTTTTCTTTCATAATGCTTTTAATATGGAAGATGTAAAGGCAAGCGGATCTTCAGGCACTTGCTGCTTACATTTAGTTTAGCTGCATGGCACTTTTAGTCTGAACAGCGAAAACAGAGATCAGGAACTACCTTTGTGAGAGAATGTGCCTCCACGATACCTGTGTGCCTGGGGTGTGCCATATGAGGATTCCCTGTTTTCTTGTAAACGAGTGTTCTAAGACCAAGGTAGATTTAAGCAAAATGTTAAATAGTGGTTACAATGACCACTCCTGTCTAGAGGTATTGGATAAAGCACACAACTTTTACAAAGTACATTAATACTCTTCTTTGTAATAAAGAAGCAGTGTATTCCCAGTACGGTAGTGTTTCAGCAAAGTTTGACTGATATGGTATCCTCAGTTTCACAAGTCACTACAGAAATATTAACTGGGTAGCCTAGCCATACATTTTAGGCCAAGGGGAGACTCTCTCCAGTGTCTTGCCACATGCCTGTTATCAGATAGGTTTGAAAAAAGAATGTCACTCCCAAATGTTCAAATGGACTGTCCACTCAGCTAAGCAGTTAACTGCTCTAGATTTTACATTCATTGGTGCCATTGCTCATTCCAGGGTTGCAGCTGCAGCTGATTAGAGGTGACAGAGGATTTACCTTTGTCTTCTGAAGTACTTTGAAATGCCAGAAAACTAAATTTCCTTTGAAATCGAAGCAGTGGATCTGCCCATTACATCGCTTCATTGCTGTGTGTTTTGCACAAAGTAGTCTTTTCTATTTTATATATTGCTGTGATAATTTACCTCTGTATAATTCTGGTCTTGTAGAGTAAGAGATATCTGTAACTATGGCCAGTTACTTGTTATTCAATGTTGCAATTGCAATTCTGCCCCTCCTGGGGCTCGCAGTTGTCTGTGATGACCTGAAGCCACAGTTGTCTTTGGAGAATGATGACTAGAAGCTGTAATGGAAGTCCTTAAGGCAAATTTTGTTCCATGCTGTGTGATCTCGGAGAATGTACTGTTTGCTCTGGTGCCATTACTGCCCTGTGTAGAAGGGGCAACATCTTTACAGCTGGGTCACTGGGTAAGCCAGTTACCAATGTGGCCTATCTTGAACATGGGAAGCTTTCCTGTTCCCCATACTATGTGTTAAGTGTACCTATGCAGAAAGCTTTTGATACAGGATAGATTTACAGGTTGTGTCCCTTTATGCTCCTCTCCCGTGCCCCTGGAAGGAGGCTTCACCAGGGCTGTAAGAGCAGGCATTCGGCATGGGGGACCGCAAGGAGAAAGCCTCCCGCCTGTACACAGTCTGTGAACCAGTCTGTGGCCACTGCACTGCTGCTGTTGAACTGTTCTCAGTGGTCAGCCCTTTGGGGGTTTGCTGGGCACTGCAATCACCTTTATGTTGGCCAATCTCTGGCATGTGACAGCAGCCAAGGAGACAGGGTGAGCCACTGTCACGATGCTTTGTGCTCAGCCGTCCTTTGCCATGCTCTCCCTGGGTCTGCCCTGGTGCTTTGGTACCTTATCACCCATTTGAGACACATGTCCAGCCCCACACAGGCTATGGCTGATACAACACAGGGCTCCTGTTGATTTAATTACCTAATAGTCTTTACCACAAATGGTGCAAAGCTGAGGCACTACAGGGCTCTCGAATCACTTAAGGTATTTTGCTTGCTCGTGTGCATGTGTAACATATGTGAGGATTCAAGGCTTAGTTCTGATCCTACTAAAGTAACATAAGGCCTAATCCTGTTCCTAGCATGGCAGATTTATCAGAGCGTGACTGTTAATGCTCTAAAGCTATGTGCTGTGGATAGACAGCAGCCAAGGGTTCACTCCTACAGCTACTGCAGGAGCAGGAAAATAGCAATGAGTAATAGGAGTGAGTGGGGAATTTACAGCAATTTAACAGCAAGCAAAATGGATGTAAATTGATAATGTGCTTCCTGCATTAATATTAATTATTTTTCTCACCAAAATAAAATGAAAAAAACATTGTAAGCATTCATTTTAAAATTTTAAGCCTATGTTATTAAGGCACTTTTATAGTGCAGTTGGGACCTGCTTTTGTGTTTTATATCAAAAATAAGGATTTTGGCAGAAGATAAACAAGTAAAAAGGAAGAATAATACTCAGAAAATGAAAGTCATGACAATTTCTCCTTATAGTCTTTCTTCCTTTTCCTCTCCCCATTTGAGATTCTGCTCTGCTGCTGTACGTTCTGCAGTTCTTATTCTCTGAGAATGTGATTGATTGCAGTAGGTCTCTGGTAGAATTCCGTCCTGTAGAAAGAGTGATTTAACTTCGGGACTGTGAGCTCCGGTCACAGTTCATAATCTTTCTGTAAATTGCAGTATATAGCTGTGCTGCTCCTCACAGCACCTTAGAAAGGATTTGCCATTCAAAGAATTATAACTTCCCCACTTCATTCCAAGAAAATTGTAATTTGCAGCCTTGAGGAGAAGTGTTGCATTTGTTACCTGTCCTGACTAGTGGGATTTTTCCCCCTGTGTTGGCTGCCTGGCTCATCAGGGTAGGGCTGGCTCCCTCGTGTTTTGCCCCTGGTCAGGCAGGCAGGTAGCTTGCTTCTTCACACATGTGCTCAAAGATGTAAGGAAATTATTCAGGGCTGTCTCTGAGTGGTAGTTATATGATACAGTACAGCATGCTCCATTCAAGCCAAGAATTTTTCTTTTTACATGCCTGTATAGCACATTGCATGCTTTGGGCTGACATTTAAACAATCAGCAATGATAGTGACGTATTCAGATAATAACATTGCAGATCCATCCCCGTCTGCTGTCGGAGATGGATCATGGTTCCCTCCCCAATCTCCCCCATTCCTACTGATAAGCGTTCTTAAGTGCTGGGTCGCATTTTAGGTGCATCGTAACCCCATGCCTGCCACCAAAGTGGGTGATGTGGCTGTGGCTTGGGGTGTAGGTACAGACACAGGGAGAGACAGTTATCTGTCAGTGCTGAGCAGTCATCTTCTGCAGCTATTCCCCATCTCTTCTGAGAAGATAGTTGCACAGGTAGAAAAAAATCACAAAGGATCAGTTTGGCCTACAGAAATGCCAGCTGGCCCATACTGATCTAGGCTATGGTCTTCTAAACATGCTGAAGTCATTTTCAATTTTCCATTGCAGAGGAGGAAAAAAAGCTGGAAAATCAATATAATTTCTGTTTTCCATAGGAGACAATGGACAGATTGTATGCTTTAAGATCAAACAGATGTTTTTTCTTGAAGCTTTTTTTTTAATCCGTAAAAAAGTGGGAAAATATATAAAGAGAAAAATGGCTCAAACAGATTGAGGGTATATTTTTGCTTTATTGCAAATATTTTAGAACATAATTTAGAAAGAATAACATTTAGCTTGGGTTTATCTAATATAATCATAAAACTGAAAAGGACCTTAAAGATCATCTAGTTTCAACCCCCTTGCTGTGGGCAGGGTTGCCAACCACTAGAGCAAGCTGCCCAGGGCCCCAGCCAGCCTGGCCTTGAGTGCCTCCAGGAATGGGGCATAAAATGCAGTCATTTTCAAAGCCACCTCTTTTCTTCTTCATTTTATACAGAAGCAGAGTGAACTTTCTAAGTCCCAAGTAAGGAAAAGAAGAAAGAAGATTATTTAATACCTGTTAGTAATTGTCAAACGATGAGATTCTGCAGTTGTTGGCATTTTGGTATTTAATGTCAGGTCACTTGAAAAGCTATATGCTAAAGTACATGGAATAGTGGTGAAAACAAAAATTGTGATACTACTCTTGAAAATCTCTCTTCTAAGAGAAATAGATAAAGTAAGCTGTGTGTTACATGAAAATGGCTACATATGGATCGCGGCATCAGAGCTATCATCAGCATGTTTTCACATTTTTGGCACATCTAAAGTTGCAGGTGCAGCAATGTGTGGGTTTAGACCATGAAAGTATGGAGTCAGTGTTATCCTGATTTCCAATTCGTGTCTGCGTTTGCGCTGGGATAACAGAAAGTTTATCTTTCCCTCCTGAGAATTTAGACCAAAGCTCATTGTGGAAAACATCAGCTGTTACTTTGTGCTTGTACTAAGTCTAGTATGTCAGAGCCCCCACGCAAATCAGTGGTTTCTTTCTAGCTTCTGAGCCCCAGCTATCCTGTGCATTCAGCCTCTGAGTCAGGAGCTAGCACAGCTAAACTTCTTTGCAGTATATCTTCACAGGGAACTTGTGCAGACAGTCCCAGGGACCTGCCAGTGATGTAAGGGAATAATGCATCCTTCATCAGGGCTGTGGTAAATGCAGCACAGTTTAATATACTCTGATCTGGAAGGTTTATGAAGACTTTATTCAAAGAGCACTCTTGTGTGCCCTCTGCATTTTCAACATCGGATAAGAAGCTTTATAACCCTGCATTATTTATAGGCTGGCAATACTGTATATGTGACCTTCTTATAGGGTAGCATCATGCAGAAGGGAATGAAGTATTTTAGCACAAGAGTCATGCATGCAAGGCACAAGGCATTTCTTGTGTCTTCTGTGTGAACTGAGGGCAAATAATGCAAAAACCATCTCTTAGATTTTGAAGGAGAGCTTTCCGTTTCAGCTGTGATTGATGAAATGCAGTGTTATAAAACTAGTTTAAAACTTGTACCAATTCTGCTCATCTCATAAGGATGAGCAATAAGGCCTGTATTTCCCAGTTTATTGAGCCTGAGCAATCTCTTTTACCTGCTCTAATGCAAAAGCATTGAATTGAAGAAAATTGGCATTGTACTCCCATGAGTCACAAGAACAGTAGTGGAATAAGATTTTATCTACAGCATAAGAAAGCTAGAGTGTATCTCTAAAAAGTATTTTAATATGGTCTCTTGGATTCTGAACCCGCAAGCATATGATAAATCCACATGCCTCCCTTGAGTGCTGTATTTTGGCTTCAGATGTGATTTGCACAGATACTAGTTTGTAAAAAACCCCAACAAAACAAAAACAAACCAAAAACCAAACCAGAACAAAAACCTGTGCATTTAAAAACTCGCAGGGAATTCTCATATGGGGTAGCTCATGCAAGTACAAGTTCTACTATTTATCATTGGCATTGATGTATTAAAATCTTTCTCTTCTGGTCAGTAATTGCTATTTTTTATATCTGCTGGCTTTAGAATGTGCTATATAATTGCTGCTTAGTCCCACTTCAGGTCAACCAATTCCTTAATTGCATTTTCCAACATAAATGTGAAAAACACATGGCCTGGAAATTTGCCTATTCTTCTGTTTAAGAGACAAACAGAGCAATACACAGAGATTGTCTATAGCCCACTAAAAGCCAAATTTTGAACATCTGTATCTACACTTTGGAGCAGCCCAACCCAGAAGAGCTCCTTTCTAGAATGGGAAGAGGGACTCAAGACCCTGAGGAGCAAATGTGTGCATGTGCTTGCTTTCCTCTCAACCTTTGGTGGAATTTTAAAGGCAGGACGAAGTGGTAATGTGTTAGGTGGGTTCCTGACTACTCACTTCCTACAGTTACTTCTCTGAACAGTGCAGGCTTGGGCTGCACACTTTAATTTAACCTTACTGCATTAAATTTCTAGCAGGTTTGCACTGCAGATCTGAAGGTAGATTGGTGCTTTAAAGCATGCCTCAGGTGAGGGAAGCAAAGATAAACGTAATAGGCAGTAGTATTACTCATTTGTGCACTGCTATTCAGTAGCACGTTTTTACTTATCTAGGATGGTAAAATAGGGACATTAAAGATTCAAATGGGGCAAAATGTGGATGTGAAAAGGCTATACTCTGTCATTGGCTTTAACATCATAGCACAGTAAGGAAGTGATGTGGGTCAGTGAATAAAGACAGAATAATGACTGCATGTAGGCAACTGTTGAACATCACTTGTAAGATGCTGTTAGATACTCAAATGTTTAATCTTTCTTTTAATTTATCACAAAGCCTTTTTTCCTTTAAAAGCTTATGCTATTAAATTATGTAGCAGTTTACCAGAAGTGCTGGTGACTTGTAGGAAACTTACACCTGTAAGTGCTGTGGCTCAGGTGACCTAAGACCTCCAGTATGGCTCTAACTACAGCCACTTGCAGCACTTGGCCTCCCAATCTCAGCTTGCTGTGGAAGTTACTTCAGCTAAAGCTTTAAAAATGTTTTGTGACATTTGTGATCACAAAAAATCTTGTGAATCTTCTTTAGAGAAATATGATGACGCTAAGCTCTGAAGTGAGATAAGGGTTGAATGTCTCCAAAATTACTCAGATTTTGTCTTTAAATTTGCTGGATTTTTGTATAGTTTTATTCTTACTACTGAAACCAGGGGTTTCAGTGATTGGGTAACTGATTTTCTCTTTCAGCAGTTCCAGTAACTTCCATGAAGCTACGCCGAACTTGTACCTCTGAAGGATGTGATTGGAAGGAGTTGTGTGTGCTCCTAAATTGGGCTATTTTAAGGGCAGGAATGGTCCGTAGTGAAATTTAGTAGGCCTATTGGCCTATCTGTGTTAGGACAACCTCTCTCAGCCAGTAAGTTATGGTTTGGACAAAATAATTTAAAAGACGTGAGATAACTGATTCTAGCGTAGGGAGAAAACCAAAAATAAGCAATGATATC
Organism: Syrrhaptes paradoxus; assembly: GCA_013400615.1. NCBI lineage: Eukaryota > Metazoa > Chordata > Aves > Pterocliformes > Pteroclidae > Syrrhaptes > Syrrhaptes paradoxus. Next base: position 101,461 of record VZTO01026606.1, read on the forward strand.
TCTGAGGGATTAAATAGGCTTCAGAACATGTAATTATAGTGCACCAGACAAACAATGAAGTTGCCTTCTTGATGTGCTGAGGATTAGGTATCTTGCTTCAGCCATTTGTTGGGCATTTAATTTCACTCTGGATTAAGGAGCTTGGCTTCTGTTCTATACCCACTTTGCGATTTTCTTTTAGGAGTATTGCAATCATGGTGTGTCACTTCACAGAGACGTTCTCACTATGTTTTCCTGAAAAATAGAATAGAAGAAAATGAATGCAACTGATGGTGAAACAAATCTGGAGACTGAGAAAACCTGTAATGCTTTGGATTCTGTGTGACCTGTCTTAGAAATTTTCCCTTTTGGTACTGTCTGAGATGAGCTACCTGCAGTTTTTCCACATGGATACACGATGAAACAAACTTTCAACTGCGAGTTTTTTTCTCAGAAGTTGTCTGTCCAGGATATGCTTCCATTATACTGTTTTCAGCAGTAGAAGCAGCTCCTCACTGGAGCTCAGTGGTGTCTCACTCCCTGTTTTTAATGAAATCCCCATTAGCTGAGGCATCTCATCTCCATTGTGCAGAGCTACAGCGGGCATCTGTTGGAAAGCTGACAATTACTGCTTTGCAGGGTGAGGGTGGCTTTGCACAGTGTGAGCATTGCAGATTGTTCTTTGCTTGGTGTCAGTTGTATTAAAACAGAATACAAATTACGTTCTTTTTAGTGTAAGAAGGACTTTCTTGTTCTAGTCACATGAAATCTTTGCATACAGAGTAAATATATTGTAGCATATAAATATGATATACAAATTTCCGTATGCACATGCTGTATAAGAACAATGTAGCACAGTCATCTCACTATGACGGCAAAACACCCATTAATTCTGTGCCATCAATCCCCACTGTATAGATTTTAAAATAATGTTCCTCAAGTTGCCTCTTCTGAATGCTTCTATGTTTCAGAGGTTCTTCAGGCACTCTTAAATCATACAAAAGATGGATCCTGTCTTATTGCTGACTCATGCCTCTTATGTTTCTGTTCCATTGCATGCTTTTTTTAACATTATTCAATGTAAATGTATCAATTTGATAAACCAGACATTTTCAGAAGATAAGTTTTCTTGAGTCATAGCTATTTTCTGGCTCAATTTTCCTTAGACTTAAGAAAAATTTCTGACCCTAGCATTCAAGGGTCTTTGGAGAGGGAGGTTTTTTTATTATTTTCACTGGTTCTCATTAAAAAAAAAAAAAAATCAATGCACATGCAGCTTTATTTCTTTTGGATTTTTTTTTTTTCTTGAAAATAGACTTTTCACTCTCAGGAAATCCTTTGCTTATGACTGCTGTTCCTTCCTCATATCTAACTCTTCCTTAAAGAGCTGCCTAGAAAAAAATGACAAACAGCTATCTTACAGGAAGATAGATCACAGTATAGTTTGATGGGTTCTCCCTAAATGTTCACTTATCTATACAAAGGAGTACGGGTTGAGGTGTATGTGTATGTGTTGCACTGTAATATGTTTTAGTCATTTTGACAATCCTACTTAGTTTCTGGTATTCCTGAGAGATGCAGTTGCACTGACATTAGTTGATGATATTTCCCTCCTTTTCTGACTGTTTGAAAATGTGCAACTTTCCACACTTCTGACAAAGTCATCCTTCAGGGTCCACAAAATCCATACAGCTCTTTACAGACAGTCTAAAGCCTTTTTGTTTGCATGGAAGTCATAACCTATTTTGATCCTTATTGATTTAAGTTAAAGGATGAACTACATGCATTGATATTAAAGAAACAATCCGGCTTGATTATAAAGCATGAGTCTGTATGAGGAGCAGTTGTGCAATCTTTCTTCTGTGGGTAAATGGGTAGTAATGTGATAGGACATTGCAAAGAGGAATTCATTAATCTTTGGAAAGGATAAAGCTTCTGCAACAAGAAAAGCCCCTGAGGAAATTACTCTATTGGCTGTGCAGGCTTTGGATGCTGCATATGGTAGTTGTTGATAGACCAGGTCATGCAAAATGCTATTAAAAACAGCAACTGATGAATGCAGCACTGCTTGTAAGGCAGGAGCCCTGGATTAGAGGGCAGAACTTCCATAAATAATGGCCAACAGGAGAGCTGGCAGAGGCAACCAGAGCTTAGGGCTTCTTAGCCCTCCAGCCCTGCCTGAGCCTGGTGCCCATGCAGTTTCTGAGCATGCTTGTGTCTGTGTGCAAGGGAGGGCTGTCTGTGGAGGGCTGCACAGAGCCTGAGAAGCAGTTCCTGAGGTCGGTTGCTGGTGCTTAGCACTCTGTGTAGACATTGAGCTGTGGGGGGCTGAGAATGTTCAGCTCCATTGCGAATCTCATGGTTTAATCTTTTAAATCAAACTGGTTTTGGTTTGAAATTGCTGAAATCCCCCAGCACTGAGAAGCTGAAGTATCATCCTCTGGCGATTGAAAGATATGCAAATTACAGACTATATGTGTGCAGCATTTTCTACCTGAGAAACTTAACCTGGCAATACAAGCTTCTTTACATGCAATGCAAATTCATGGGACCCGCACACCATTGTGATAGTGAGATCTATTTGCATTTACTTGTGATTTTTTTTAATATGTATGTAGGTCTCGTAGAGCATGGTCAAATTAATACACTTGGATAAACGAACTCCTCTCATTTCCATTATGGTGGTAGCAGTTAGAAACACTGCTTTACTGCCATGTCTTCCTTTTTGCCTGAAAGCAACTAATCACAGTGCATTAAAAGTAGGGACTGCTTATGCCTGTTGCATTGCACAAGTCAAAATAATTTATTTACAGCACTGCTAATGAGATGCACTGTATATAACTGTCTGCAAGCATATATGACTCCCTAGAATATTTATTCTTACAATGAACTTCCTATATTGCTGGGAAAATTAGGATTGCTTTTCTCTCTACTGCAGGCATCTAGAATAAAGACTAGGCTGATTATTCACTCTCTTCACTCTCCATCCAGGCAGCAAAAGCAATAATATTTTCCTTGCCTCAGAAGCTGTTATGAAGCTGAATCTACTTAAGATCCCCAGGTAAAAGGTGGCATTGAAGTGGACAGATAGTATGTAAGAAACTAAAGCTTATGCCACAGCCTGGATAAGCAGTAAAAAAAAAAAAAAAGAAAAAAAAAAAAAAAAAAAAAAAATGAAGTTGACTGTTGTTGTTTATAAACTTTGGATCAAATTCTAAAGTACCTATTTTTACTGGGATTTTTTACTGATTCTTATGTGTGCAGCAAGACTGGTGTTTTGACAGTGTTTATTAATTTTCCATGTGTAATTAAGGACTTCCTATATACCTCCTGTCTTCCTTCTCAGTGTCATTACACCAGCAGGAACTTTTGAATACTTTTTGTCTTGGAGCCTCCTGTGAGGAGGACAGTGGCTGCCGGAGCACCTGGAGCATGCAAAACCATGTTTAGTGACCTTAAGACTATAGCTGGAGCTTTTTATTCTAATCTTTAAAATATTATTTTACATAGGGGAAAAAGGTCTAAAAAGTTAAATTATATGCACTGTATCCCATGGAGGGGTTTAAGTGTGATGTTTCATGTTAATACCAAACTGCCTGTAAAAAGCACAATCCAACACTTACCCTAGTTGAATCATTTGTGGTTTTTTTCTTTCCTTCTAACTTAGTTTTGTGTAGTTTCTGGGCCTGTTTCCTATATATGACAGTGCAGGAGACATTTCGATTGCCAGATATTTACAGAATTGATAGAGAGTGGCCAGGAAATGAAACAGTGTAGATGATACCTGCTGCTTCAGCTGAGGCCAAGATTTGATTTTCTGAGCCTTTTGCTTGTGACACATACTTCCTGCATGTTATGGAACAGAATTTGTTATCTGTTAAATATATGACTTTGTTCTGCTTAGTTGGTTTTGTAATACTAATACAAACTGGAAATGTTTTCAGAAAAATCATGATGCTTCAAAGCTATGTCCAGCAATATGTTAGAGGCCATAGCAACATCTGCTTGTTGCTTAAAACTGCCAGAGCTAAGAGGGTGCCATCAGGTATAGTTCGACACAAAATTTAGAAGTCAATCTGGCAGTGAGGTGTGGGAAGAGGGAAGAATCACAGAATCATTTAGGTTGGAAAAGACCTTTTATATCATCAAGTACAACTGTTAATCTAACTCTGCGAAGTCCACCACTAAACCATGCCCCTAAGCACCACATCTCACCACCAGATCTCCCCTCAGCGTCCTTTTCTCCAGGCTATACAACCCCAGTTCCCTCAGCTGCTCCTCATAAGAATTGTTCTTTAGACCCTTCACCAGCTTCATTGCTCTTCTTTGAACATGCTCCAGCACCTCAATGTCTTTCTTGTAGTGAGGGGCCCCAAACTGAACACAGTATTCAAGATGTGGCACCACCATTGCCAAGTACTGGGAGACAATCACTTCCCTACTCCTGCTGGCCACACTGTTTCTGACAAAGCCAGGATGCTGTTGGCCGCCTTGGCCACCTGGGCACACTGCCAGCTCATATTCAGCCAGCTGTCGACCAACACCCTCAGGTCCTTTTCCACCAGGCAACTTTCCAGCCACTCTTCCCCAAGCCTGTAGCCAAAGCTCTCTGTTCAGCCAGACCTGTCTTCTTCCCCACTGGCTTGTCTTTTGGCACATTGGGACAGCCTGTTCCTACGCCTTTAACATTTCCTTCTTGAAGAATGTCCATGACTGTTTTGCCCTTTGGGGCTGCCTCCCAAAGGACTCTGTCAACCAAGCTCCTGAACAGACAAATATGCCCTCCAGAAGTCTAAGGTGGCAGTTCTGCTGACTCCCCTCCTTACTTCTCTGAGAATCAATGACTGTCATTTTGTGAACACTACGCCCAAGACATACATATGAGTCCAGACCCTATCTCAGCTTTGACAAAGTAAAGGAGGAAGTAGATCTGTCACTCTCTCCTGTTCAGGCATTTAGATTTTCTTTTATAAGTATCTGACTTTAAAACACCTAATTGGAGTAATGGCCTCATCAGAGATGATGAATTTTCCCATTGCATCTTCACAGAATCACACAGAATCACAGAATCACAGAATGTTAGGGATTGGAAGGGACCTTGAAAGATCATCTAGTCCAATCCCCCTGCCGGAGCAGGAACACCTAAATCAGATCGCACAGGAACGCATCCAGGCGGGTTTTGAATGTCTCCAGAGAAGGAGACTCCACAACCTCTCTGGGCAGCCTGTTCCAGTGCTCTGTCACCCTCACTGTNAAGTCGTTGATGAATATATTAAACAGCACAGGTCCCAATACCGAACCCTGGGGGACTCCACTAGATACAGGCCTCCAACTAGACTCCATCCCATTCACTACAACTCTCTGGCTTCTTTTCTCCAGCCAGTTAACAATCCATCTAACCACCCGATCATCCAGATCGCACTTCCTCAGCTTATCCGCAAGGATACTGTGGGAGACGGTGTCAAATGCTTTTCTGAACTTCCCCAGCAGCAAGCTCAGCTCAGTCCTGACTGCTGACTGCCTTTAGTCAGGCCAGATGAGCAACAAAAATAGCCAAGGTGCTGCCATCAGCCACAGGGAGACTGAAGTATCCTAGTCCTGGTTCCCTTATGTGCAAAACACATCTCAATGCATTGTATGATGCATTTGCAAATTTGTTGCCTGTTTTGTTCCTTTAGTTAAAGTGAGGACATGGGCCAGTCAATATTCCCCTTGAGTCATTGAATTTTTGCTGTTTGGAGACATTTTGGTTACCCAGAAACATTCTGAGTTTAGCTTCCTTGTGTGGCTATCTACAAATTCAGCAAGGCATAGCTGGATCATCATATTCCTTCATCAGCCTATTGACATTATGCAGCACTATGCAGCATTTAGGTCCTGCAGGACCTCTGCAGTGGCTGGTGTTACTAGCTGCATAGAAAGCTTTCTATCAGTTAGTCCCAAGACTACAAGACTGGAAGAGGGACCTTTGCGTAGTATATTAATCTGAGACTTGCGAGATACTGGTCCACTTCTTTGCTCTTCAAAAAGATTTCTTTGGTAGCCTTTAACAAATAACTTATTTTCCTCTGTCTTCTGTGCCCTGTCTATAAAACAGACATGGCATCATCATGTTGGACTGCAGCTAGGAGAATTAATGGTCTGTGTGTGCTGGAAGGATAACTTGCTCTGTTCTGAGTTTTGATTTTATCTGTTTGGCAGGTGTCACCACAATCATCAAAATGTTTTCGTGCAATTCAGGAGGCTCGTTTGTGTCTCCTGAGGGTACCCAGAAGGGAAATGGAGCAGCCTTGCCATCGGACTCCCATTTCACTGGGGTTGAGCTAGCCACTGCAGAGCAGCCAGGTCACGTCTGTGGTGTGTGATTGGTCAGAGAATTGCTGCATGAAGCTGGCAGGAGAGTAGCTGTGTTATTTCCTTGCCCTGCCGCCCATTAGGGGTTGTAAGCACAGCTAAAGTTCTGGATGCAGGGGTAACGGGGTAGCACTCTGTCTCAGTGGGAAAAACAGAAACAGGTACAAAGCCAAGAGTAACAACAAACTTTGGAGTGCCTTAGCAAAGAAGGGAGTGTTTCTATGTCAGTTGCTTTGCTGTCAGTAGCTGCTTGTTGTAGCTTTGTCCTTGAACAGTTTTCGAATGTGAAGAAGCCTCTTTGAGAACAATATGTTGTACTGAAGCATGTAAATGCCTTGGAAATTCTGAGGCAATTGAGACTGACTCACTGCTTTAGTACAGTGCCGGGGATCATTTGGCAAGATGCAGTTTCAATAACCAATACAGGCACAAGGGCCAAGTGTTTTCAGAGAGTGGAGGCTTCACACAATCCAGTGTAGCTGAATGTGGTGCAGAGATGAGCCAAACTTCTCCCTGTGCCCAAGGTATGGACTGAAAGTATTCTCATATTTAGCTAAGTCATCTTGTCTGCCTGATGACTTCTTCTTCAAAGCTTTGATGTGGTAGGCGTATCCAGTGAATGATGGATTCAAGAAGATAATAAAATGCAGCATGATATGTCAAATATCTGTTAAGACATAAAAACTTCTGCCTTCCCTCTCAGGAATCCTATTCTCTTGAGTCAGGCAAAGATGACGTTTGTGTGCTGATTAGTTAAAATATCCTCTGTGAAGTAACTTGGCTCAGCTAACAGGGAGTCACTGCAGCATCCTGCACCTCTGCTAAATCTTTCTGGGTCTGCATGCCACAGCAGCAGCAGGCAGCCAGCCTTCCATGGCCAGCTCGACACACCTAACTGGCAAACCTGGGGCTCTTCCAAGGCAGAAGCTCTAATAACAAAGTTAAAAAGGTCTTCCTTTAATCACTGCTGCACCTGAACAAGGTGGGAATATGGATGCAGGTGGTAGAAGAGTGAAAAAAAAAGCAAACAAACTAAAAATCAGGTGATGCTGTTGTAACTCATATTTTCAGCAAACTCAATTCCAGATAGCACATGCTGAGAGCAGCTGGCTTGCGGAGCAGGTGATGAGACATAGCCATACTTAAATGCTGAAAAATTCCACGACTTACTGAAGTAACAGCTTTTCAACTTAAAGTATTCCAACGATGATGGTTTTCAAGAGCAGTAGTCTGGATTTTAGCTGTTTTAATGCAAACTGATGTTCTAGAAATAATCCTCTTTATTAATAAACTGGGTGCTTTATTTCCTAAGAAGTCATGTATGAAATGGCAAAGGCTAAGTAAAAGGAATACAAAAGACAAAATCTGTTTAAAATGTTGGATCAGCCAAACTTCCCTGTTAGAGGAATGTGTAATAGGGTGGGCTGGGCATTTTTCTAACTGGATAAGAAAGATTCTCAGGTTTGGAGTCTGGCACTGTGTTAGAGATAAATGGACTTCAGGTGAAACTGGTGATATCCAGCACTTCCCACTGTTTGTCTAGGAGAGAGGGGCCTTGTGAGTCCAGCTTTGTGTAGTGGAAAAAGATTTTTTTCCGTTGTCAGTTCTGCTGGGCTTTGGGGAGCAGAGAGAGGAGAGGGCAATTTGCAAGTATTTTAATTCTTCACTTCTGATGCAAGACCCGGCTTTGAGAGAGCAAAGGCAGGCAGTGTATTTGCTGTTCTCACCCACTTTTTGGAGGCAGTGAGAGCACTCGAGAGTGCTGCCTCCTTCCTGTGCTGTCCTGCAGCGAGGGCATCCTGCCTGCCCCATGTGCTGCTGTGCCACCCTCTGCTTGTGGTCCTGAGGGCTCTGCTCTGAGCACAGGGATGACCACCCAGGCAAGGTGCACTGTGGGGCAGCTCATTTACGCACTGCTGAGCTAGAGGTCAGCTTTTCCATGTAAAGAAAGAGTGAGGCACATCAAGAGATGCTCCAGTACTGGCATCCTGCCAGGGGACTCTTGTCCTCAGGGCTGGCATCGGATTCAAGTTACAAGTGAGCAGATTTTGGAATTCAGGGGGATTAAACCATCTCTGCCAGCATTGCCATGCACTCCCTGACGGTGTTTTCCAGAGCCTTCTGTCACAGAAGAACAAAAGCTGGATCCAGGCAGTTGCCTGGTGCTTCCATCCACTTCAGCCAAACAGGCGTTTTGGACTGGATGCCCTTGTAGCACAATGAGAATAATGGAAATTACAGCTGATTTACTAAGCAGTGATACCTCTGAGCCAAATGATTTCCATCTGAATATGAATCAAATTTGCCAGTGCGCTGGTGTAACAAATGCACGGTCTCTTTGTGCCTTTGTAGTCAAATGTTTGCTAGAAAGTCCAGTATCAGATAAAAATTGTGAAGGGAGAGTAGAAGTCACTACTTCAAAAAATAAGTCTCTCTAGACTTTACTCAGTATATTATAGTAGCTCAAGGTGTTGGGAAATGGATAAATTAGAATGCAAACCTGCTTTGTGCAGAACAGCCCATGTGCACACGTGCTTTGGGCTTGCTTCAGCAGGGGCAACGCAGAGTCCCCACACCAGGAGCTGTAGTTGTCTTGTTTCATCTGAAGGGAAAGTGTTTGCTCCTGTGGCCTTTTGAAAAACCTGCTTGAAATCTGAAAGCGCTGTAGCTTATTTTATTAATCCAGTGCCAAACCTTTGCAGCGGGACCCCTGTGCCGTCAGTAGCACAAAGCCAGATAAAGTCCTTTTAAGGACTTAATTTTGCAGCCCAATATAAATCTATGCTGTGGGCAGATTGGTGATGCATGTTGGGAGAGTTCAGGGGCATTTGAGAGGACAGTGGGGGTGGAGGAGCAGATGCATCCTTGACGAGTCTCTGAGTGCTCTAAAATCTGTTAGTCCTCCTAGCCCCCAGATAGCCTGCGATTAGAAAGACACAATGATGGCTCGGGTCCACCTGCTCTTGAGCTGTGATTTCAGTAAAACTTCTCTTAGAGAAGTGGTTGCACAGAAGTTAGGTGGCAAATCTTAGTTGATGGGTGAGTGCCCATGAGAAACAGGGTTATTATACGGTAAGGGAGATGGTCCTAAAAGCAGTTAATTTGATTAGGATGTCATTATGCAAAAAAAACTAGGAGCACTTTTCCTCTGTGTGGAACACTGACACTATTGCCAAAATCCGGCTTTCGGTCATTGATGCTGGTTGTGTAATGATGACTACTTTGTGCTTCTGAGGATCGTAACCTCTTAGTTGAAAACATTGTCAGGAAGAGATTCTTCAATGTTGCTTGCTGTATGTGCAAACGCTATTATTTTCTCTGGGTTCTCTGTTAAATTGTTCAGCTGTGTCATTGTCAGATGCGCACATCCAGAGATGATGGGTTGATCTAACCATTGCTTACTCAGAGTGATAAACTGGGCCATACCTGCTCTTGTCTTTGCTTGAATTTAGATCCATGTCTAACGTTGTTTTGGATAATGATGTCTTTTTTTTTTAGGTTTCTAAGTAGAATTTTCCATTAAATTACTCTTTCTAGTATATTGAAATACTCTCTTCAAGGAGTCCAGTATTACTTCTACATGTACTTAACTGCTGAATTGCCTGTTGCACTCTTCAGTTGCTAAGGAATGGGTTTCCTTTTCTTGATATGTATTTTTCATGTCTCAGCTTATGCCTGTGGTTTAGATCATCCATCTTCTCACCTGAACATCCGTGAGTGAGTTTTGGGACTAGTAATTCTTGCAGACTAGTTGTCTCACAAAGGCATAGGAAAGAGCAGAAAGGAGAGCAGAGCTCTCATGGAAGCTGGAAGAGAGTGATTTGGGGTTTCATTTGCTTAATTCTGAACAGTTAAACAAATTTATGTACTGTAGTCAAGTCCAATCATTGTCATAGTAGAAAAGTTTTACAGTGCCTATTGAAGCGTCTGCTCTTAGGTTACACTTTGCACTGGGAACCTTTCCCAACCAGATCTCAAGTGTGTGAGGCCCTGGTTGTGTACCCAAGTTGTAGGTGACAACCCTCTGTTTCCTCTCCCCAGGCACAACAGTACAATGTAATGATCACAAAGCAGGATGTAAAACCCACCAGGCTTCTAGCAGCTTCTTCAGCCTCTCCATGTCTTCAATTCTTCCTTTTCAGGAAAGTCAGAGTATAACATGCTGCTCACAGCCTTTACTTCTGGTCAGGATGGTGGTGCTTTATTTTGTTCCTACACTTGGGTAAGAATCCATTTAAATGAAATATGAGACTACAAAATGAGTAACATAAAACATAGTATGACAACCTCCTGGAAAAATGCCTTTCTCTTGTTTTAAAAGTTAGAAAATTATACTATCTAAATATAAACCATAAATGCACACGGAGAACTAAAGATCCTGTTGTCCAGTGTGAGGAGGAGTTTGCAAGAGATTGCAAGGCTTCGCTGCCTTCCTAACCTGAGATATGGCTTTGGTGGTGGCTTCACCTGGGTATTGGTACAACTCTGAATTTCAAAATATGCCAGTTTCAGTGAGGCTTTGAGGTTAAGTTACCATTCCAGTGTTACCAGTGGAAGAGAGCCAGCTTGCTCAAGGGCAAGCTCTGTGTCACGTCTTTCTCTTTCCTCATCTCAGAACAGTGAATCAAGGAGGAAACTGTTTTACGGTGCCCCTTAGGAGGAAGCAAGGAGACATCACTCCAGGTATTTAAGTTTATCTGTGTGACGCTCCAACATGGAAGAGGTAGAGATGGCAAAGCACGATAGTTAAACGATCAATATTTTATTGATCACTTAAAAGCACATAACCACATCAATGTACAGTCTGTGCTCTGCCTCACTTAAGCTACAGCTGAACTCTTCAAACCTGCCTCTCAAATGAAAATTAAATGTTTTGTATTGCCTCTGTAAAATAGGAAAACAGGGGAAGAGGAGAAGGCTTAAATGAAATGAAACATTTTATTTTAGGGAAATGAAGGGTTAGAGTTGCAAAGCAGAAAGAGGTGGCTGTTAGATCAAGCTGGGTTATTAGATAAAACTGGGATAGCTTTCAGGCTCAGGAAGTTAATTTTTCTCATTGATTTGAGAAAATGAAGAGAATGGTGAAACTGCTATGGGGGGGGGGGAGGGGGTTCTGGGATTAGGTGTCGTTGTCTCTCTAGCTGAGACTTGCCGTTTTGAACCAATGGCGAAGGTATTTGCTAGAGCAGGAACTAGAACATGGGGATCCTACCTCCTGGCAAGGGCCTCTGTCTGCAGGCTGCAGCACCATGTCTGTCACCTACCTGAGGAAAGCTGGGGGACCTCAGTTCCAATCCCTGCTTTTAAAAGGAGGAGGACTTCTGTCAGCCCTTCCTGTTGGTCTCTTTTCCACTCATTTGGAAACATGTTTGGTGACGAAGACAGCGTCTGACTCTAGCCTTGCAGATGGGATGCCTGTTGCATGTGTATCTGAAGTAAAACCAAGAGCAGCTCTCCCCAGAGCAAGCTCAGCCATTCTTGGCCAGTGTCTTGCTTGCAGAGAGCAGGCATCTCTTGTCACAGTTGCCTTGTCACAGTGCAAAGCTCTGGGGAGGGAGGGGGAGCTTCCCTCGTTGTGTCTCTGTGCACCTTGGAGTTTGAGTTTCTGTGGTGGATGGGCAGCCATGCCCCGTAATGTGGTGACTGAAGCATGCTCCTGAAAGGTGCGTTCAGATTCTTTTGGCAGAGGGGAAAAGGGAATTTGCTTTCTGCTGCCTATGAGTGCTTTCAACTGCTCAGGAAAAATGAGATAACACCATGACTGTGTAGTCCAAGACTCAGATTGCAAGCACATTTTTTCTAAACAAAACCTTTTAACAAAAGTAGTTGCAAATGCATTCTGAATTTACGATGACTGAAATGGCATTTGGGGAGGAATAAACCATTGTGAATATATATCTGCCCACATCTGTATGCAAGAGGGAGAGGTGTGATACAAATGAAGGCTGGGCCAAAGGCAGCTTTTAGGCTCGCATTTGATGGTGCCAGGGATTCTTAAGTTTGCTGTTGCTATTGCTTCTGGTAATAAAGGCTGGCATAATGTTATCCAATATTTTCAATATTCAGATTTGACTTTGTCATTTTTTGAATACACATGATCATTAAGATTTTTAAAATTAGTCTTTTAGTCTACTTGTGAGGAAACAATACACTTGTGCTGAATTATCCTCATTTTCCTCTTCTAGAGCAGCTGTTTTGTTCAGAAGAAATTTGGGAATGTTTAAGTTAAGTTTGTTTGAAATCACAACTCACTTGACAAATTATATTCAGGATCTCTTATCTGGAACTTGTAAGGGTGAACTTTTACCAGTCATAACAAAAAGCGGTATCTTGCACAAGTAACATTTCAAACCGCTCAAATTTTTGCGTGGCTGACATCAGTCATTGCAGTATGTGCTGGGCCTGTGACGTCTTCCCACAAAATAGGCCATTTTGTCTCACTGAATAACGGCGTTTTGGTGCGTGTGTGTGTGTGTGTGTAAGCTGAAAGACTAATACAACCCTAAGCATTGCTGCTATGTAAAATAATGGCATTGGTTATATTCAGAGGACTGAGGAATTGCTGTAAAATGCTTGGAGTTGTGTGAATGAAATACACTGATAAGACAGAAAGCATTGACCTCTGTCAGTATTTGAATCTGGATTTGCCATGGGACATAAGTGTCTGCTTTTACAGAATAAAAATAACTGAAACAAAATCAAGAAGTTCAGCTCTAAAGGATTCTATGTGAAGTTATTTGGAGGGATCTGTCAATTCTTGGCTATTTTAATTAGCTCACCTGTGCATTTACCAGACAGGAGACAATTATCAGTTTTGACACTTGACAAGGAAGACGGGGACATCATTTATCACCAGCCGCAACTGGACTGTGGCAAACTGGCAGAGACCTGCTCCCAGGAACTGCTGGCTGAGAGGAGCTCCTTGTAATGAGGAGATCTGAGACAACTCACTACAGTCAACCGTTTTCTTCCCTTCAAGTTTTTAAGCTCCTGGCTGCTAGTTATGGCTGAAGAGATCTGACAACTGCTTTGGGAAATAGCGAGCAATGTATTGCTGATTCTCATTCAGTTATTAACAGTTTGTTTCCTTCTCGTGTAATGTTATCCAAGCAGTGGTCTTGAACAGGGAAAGGACTGACCGACTGAGGAGCACTGAGCATTTGGGTGTGCATGGCTGTGTTGCCATACTTTCTGGTAGAAGATTTATTCTCTTTTCACACAGAGCTGCAGGTTAGTTTGTTTTCTTCACTATTGTAGCTGAACTTTAAGCCTATTAACTCAGAGAGAGGCACAGAAGGAAGAGTTCATGCTATCTAAGGCAATTTATGCAAGGCACTTTAGCTGAGTTTAATTTAATTCTTGGTTTATAATTTCAAGAGCTGTACAAGCCTTGTACACCAGGGACACTGAGCATTGTGTTTGTGTGGATTGGTTTGTGAGTGGGCATTCAAAGGTAGCGGAATGACTCGTAAGCTCTTGGGACTGATGGTGCCTGATTGATTTGAATACATTTGAAAATATATCCGATACCCTCTTGGAAAGTAAAATACCTGTCAATCATTGTAAGACAGAAAGCAGATAAATGAAAGCAAAAAAAAAAAGTGCATGATAAAAAGACACTGTCTAAGAGGAAATTTTCTTAATGACAAGCTAGTGTCTAAAATCTAATAACTTAAACTATACAATTTAACTATTATCTCAAAACATTGTTGCTTTTCTCAGCTCTACAACCTCTGCATCCATTTCAGATCTCAGGTGAAAACATCTCGGAGTTAGAGAGGCAAAAAAAAAAAAAAATCCCAAATCCTTGACTCACACAAAGGGTCTGATCTCTTTCAGAAAACTCTTGGTAAATGGCAGCAAGCTACAGGAAGCTTGGGGAAACAGACTCTGACTCTTGAGAAGGCACATTGTGCAGATTATATGACATTTTGTATAGTTATAATTTAGGTGACAGAGAGGCAAGTTCCTGCTGTGCCTTGGGCTCTCCTTAAAGCCCTTTCTGAGGCAGCATTTTCTGCCCAAGAATGAGTGTAGTATGTTGATCTGGAGTAAAAGACAAGTCTGCAGGAGGTGTTTGTGTGTCTGATGTGTGTGCACAGATACAAAAGCACCCCATGTGCTAGAAACAAAACAAAAAAAAGGCACAAAACCCACCAAAGAAGCGTAAAAACAGTATTTTATATGTGTTGCTGCTAGAAAGTACTGACATTTGGCAGGCAGAAAGCAGAAACATTCTTTTCTCCTCATTTACTGCAAACAAGAAATTCCTACAGAGCCTTTAACATTTTGACAGATATAGTAGTTCTCAGGTGATGTAACATTCCCCCACTCAGATCTAGCATAATTTTCCCAAAGCCCTTGCCTTCACATTAGGTATTCGCTTGTAACAGCTACTTTTCATCTCAGAAATAATAAATTTCTAGTAGACCTTTAGCAATATATATTTCAGTGTTTTTTCATATTATTCTTTTGCTATTTTTGTAAGTTAGTGAAGGAGGTTGCTAAATGACCTATAGCATGCTGTATTTATGAATGTCTGTCCAAACAGTTGACCAGTGTCAATGGTGTGGTTTTTAGTTTTAATTGTGTGGTTGTCTAAGTTTACTAATGACAATGTCTTAGAGCCTATTTTGGGGAAGAGACATCACTTCATGCCTCAAAACTTGCTAGTGAGCCTGTTGTAGATAAGGCAGTATTTGTTTGCTATTTCCACTAATTGCTCTGGACATAATTCTGTCTTATTTTCAGTAGTATTTTTGTAAAATCATTTTCCTTTTCTCTCAACACTAGCATAGCCTGCAAACATGAAGTAAAATGAGGAGTTTGACATAAAGAAGTAAAGTTTTGAATTGTACAGACCTTCTAAATAAATAATAGTGACATGATTAAACACTAATATTAATGTCAGTATTTCTAGAATTTGTAATTAGAAAATATGCTGTCACAGGAAAGAGCTTCAGTACTGTTGAAGCCGCTGGTGCTCATTACAGTAACAGTTAGCCCAGGTGTTGTTCTGTATAGACTAAAAACCTTGTTACCTCTATTCATCTAAATAGTATGGTTGCTCATTACATTATGAAGTGTTACTTTCAAACATTTGTATATTAATCTTCCAGTGGTGCACAGAAACCTGATTTTTGGAAAGGAAGCAGGTACTGCTTTGTCTGAAGGGCAGGGTTGCCTCCCCACAGAACAAAGACTTCTTGGAGATGGCAAAGGGCTGTGCCCATCCACGTTGGCTCTTGGGCTGTGTGTGTCCCAGGTATGCCTGAGCACTCCTCTACAGCCCTACTGCCAGGACCTTCCAAATCTTATTTTTATTTGAGTTTTCAGATTGTTACTTAAAACGGGAAATATTTGGGAGTGCCATTGAAGGATGTGGCATTAACTGGAAAGAAACCTGTTCCTCTTCAGAAGCAGAAACCAAATTCTGCTGTTGTAGCCAGTAAATCTAGAGAGAACTTAATTACATCTGCAACAATATTGCCCTAAGTCCCATGCAGAAATCATCTGCTGAAACCCAAGGTCGAAGCCAAACAATGTGGGACTACAAGCTGGGCAATCAGCCTTTTAACAGGTATGAGGACTTTGAAGATTGTGCCTTGAAACTTGAAGTGCGTAATGGCATCTGCACTCTCACCTGTCATAAATGTGACCCATGTATTTAAATACCTTCTCACACATCTACACCTCTACATCCCAGAGGTGCATCTGAGACTGAGGAATTGTTTATGGTAATAGATCATGTGAAGTGAAATCGTTATGGATTTTGGTAGGAAGCTTCACGAACTTGCACTGTTGATCCTGTATCTTATGAGAAAGTAGGACTAGTAATTCCCTCCTTTCTGACAAGCTATCCCTTGTAATTGCAAAAGACATAGTTTCATTTCTCCACCATTTTCCCTGACACCTGCTAATACACTGCTGTAGGGATTCATCATAGACTATGCTGACTGCATGCAGCTTTGGTTTCTTTAACATCTGTGTCAAAAGTATTTTTATTGTCAGGCCTTCTGTCTCTTTCTGTTTTTTCCTCTCCTGCTTTCTTCTAAAAAAAAAAAAAAAAAAAGAAGAAAGAAAGAAAGAAAGATTGGATCCAATTTTCGTCAGACTAACATCAGCCTGAAGATATTTTCATCAGTTCTTGGCAGATGCTAGATGGACTGCATACTAATAAATGCCTTTTTGTGATTGTTTTCATTGCACTTAAGTCCATTTTCTGTGAGCACCGTATGAAGTAATTTCAAGCTTTAATTGTTTATGGTATCTGGTGCTTCCAGACTCTGTGAATGTTTCTTTATCCATGAAAGAGAATTATTAAGCACCAGAGAAAAATGCTGCCACGTGCTACTTGCTGTTAATGCTGAGGAGGACCTGCCAAATCATGCAGTATTTGTGCATGCTATAGAGGTGGAAAGAAGGGAAGCTTGCAGAGCTAATAATAGCAGCAGCTTTGTGGCTAGGAGCTTCATGATTGTAACTCCATTATGACAGTCTGATTTAAAACATGAAGAAATCTGTATTTCTATCTATTCCTGTGGGTCTTGGACCAGTTCATACAAATCAAAGTTGAAAAGAAATTTGGATGGTTTTGCATAAGACCAAAAGATCATTTCCACTTCAGATGCAGGGAGGTCTTTTTTTAGCATTTGACAGGATGAAGTTTTCAGTATGTTCATAATGTGTTTTAAATTAAGCATCCCCTGATCTTTAAGACTGTCTCATGCGGTGTTGGCACAGCGGTTGGATTGCAATCATGTAACAGCAAGACCAGTGGTTACTCTCACAGGAGTGTGCAGAGGGTTAAGGAACATAACTTGCGATGGTTCGGCAGGCAACATTGTTCTAGTGTGGTTTGTGGGCTGCCAGCTGTTCCAAGATGGGGAAACCCTAGTGGGCCATATGTTACAAGAGTAGCTAGAGACAGCAGACTTCTTAATTCCCCATGTGCACCAGTCCATCTCCCCTGCTGTACCAAAACACCACGCCATTCTCAGTTGTTTCATTTGAACCCGGGCAAGTTGCAAAACAATGCTAAATCTACGTAGTGCTACACACTAATGGCTTATGGGTCCTGCCTCTCCCTCTATGCAAGTGAAGGATGCAATGAGAGTAAATCTTTGTCTGAACTAGATGAACAACCTATTCAGATGTTTAAGGCTCAGATCTTTGGGCCTTTATTATACTTTTCTTCTGATTTTTTTCCCACTGGCACTTCTTCTATCACCTTCATTGGGAACAATTCATCAGTAGTGAGTGAGGCAGCACTTCCAGATTTGGCCTGTGTAGTTATTTAGGGTTGCCTAGGGACACCTAAGGAAGCAATAAGAACAAAACTTTTCTATGTGGCAGTTCCTACAAACACTTTTGCAGCTTCCAACTAATTTTACCTCGGGAGATTTTCTGGGCAGGGTACCAGTTTTATCTGTTTGGTAGCCCTCAATGGCTTTCTCCACCAAGTATTTGCCTGGTTTATAGAATCCATGTAGACTTTTTGCATTGAGAGCATCCCTTATTAACATCTTTGACCTGTCTAATCCATTCAGATGAAGAATCATGAACTTGTATTTGGTTTGTATGTGACGCCTTGTGCTGTCAGTTGATGCTGTAGTTTTCGTATTGGAAAAGACAGTGTATAATCAATCCCTGCCTACCCCTGCTCATGCCATGTCTGATTTTATACACCCCTGTCATATTCTTCACACCCACATCTTTGTGTAAAGGAAGCAGGCACTTCAGTTACTGCATCTATATTTGCATCTGGTCAGGTGAGCTAGTGCTGTTGTTGAGAATGTCAGCCTTTTATCTTGTTGCAAGGTAGTCCTCAGTTTTAATGGCCAGCTTGGCATAGGTTCTCTGAAATGTCTTCATGAAACAAAGTGAGTGCCCTTGTGCCCACTGCCCTCTTGTTACTGCTCAGGAAATAAACAACTTGGAGCTATGCTAGATAGTTCTGGAAAAACATCAGCAAGTAGTGAGATGGGAAGAGCAGTGGGTAGCAGTGAGTCAGCAGAGGGAAACAGCTGGAAGACGCATTGTAGGATTAGGTGGTTTGCCTGACTGTTTAAAAGGAACTTTGTTGTCCTGGGTTAAGCAGGAGACAGACAGAGAAGCTGAAAGACCTTGGCAGCCATGTAAACATCACTTTCATCAGCTTTCTTCTTAGCACAAATCCAAAATACAGCCTGTTGCTTGCTATTATGAAGAAAGTTAACTCTGTCTCAGCTTAATCCAGGATACTTGCATTTGACTAAATCAACTACATATGCTAGCTTTGGGCAAGAGTGAGAATTCAAGCACTGAGCACTGCCTATTAAAGATGCTGGAAGGTAGGAAATAATTCAAACATCTCCAAAGAGTTAAAATTGGGAAGCTTAGAGTTAAATTGAAAATTCTAAAGGTTGCAACTTTGCCTGTTTTAATATCAGAAACATTATTGTTCAAATCCTTGACAGTAGTAAGCAACTAGCTGTAATACTTTTGCAGAGATTTTTAGACATGAGACTCTAGAATCAGTTTCTAAGAGTGAATTTTTAAGTGTCTGAGGGAACAAGCAACAGAAATGCCACTGATGTCAGACAAACTCGTCTTGAAGCAAAAATTTGCAGGAATCTTTTATCAAGATATGATGGATTCTGTATTGTCACGAAACTGGATGTTTTTCTAAAAGATGCAATTTAGTTGTAACAAGAGTCCCTTCAGGGAGTGCCCCTTCAGAACAATCCTGTCTTATGCTGGAGGTCACACTGCAATCTGTTCTTCTGGTCTTATGATAAAGAAATTATGGAAGTCATTGTTTAAATGATGCTTGGGTTTCGTCGCTGAGCACAGGAAAACCCAAGTAACTGTTGCTGGGCACTCCACATTTGACAACCAAATAGATATTTCAAGCATTCATTTATGTCTACCTAATACTTGGGGGAGAAATCTTGACCGTAATCTCTTTAGTTCTTTGATTCTACAAGTGCAGCTTGAAAATTCTTCGAAGATTAAAAAGAGGCAGAGTCTTTCCCCAAAACTTACTAAAGACTTTGCCTTCACAACTAGTTAATACTGAGGAAAGGGAAACATGATGGGTGTAACCCCAACTTTTTTCCTTAGACAAGGCTCATGCACAGGCAGGAATGTGGCCACTGGCTGGCTGCTGACATTGGTCAGTGGGGCGTATGGGTGCAGGAATGCAACAGGACACGTCAGTGTGTTTCTCCGCTTATCTGAGTGCATTGCCCAAAAATGAAACTAGCACTGAGACATCATACCTGCATGCCCCGGTCAAATGCTTATACGATTGTAGTAATCTGTACCTAACGCAGCTATTTTTCATGGTTTTGGCAAATCTAGGCCAATACCCCCACAATACTCACATTTCTGGCAGCTTGGGTGGCTTTCCTTCAGAGCTACAAGATCCATCACTTTTTTAATAAGGATGGAATTACAAAATGAGACTTGAGATTGGATGTGTGAAGTATGCACTTTTAGGCCAGGTGTTTAAATTTGCTGTTATTTCATCTCAGTTCGGGTTCTTTGTCCATATTTTGGTTTTCACATACTGTTGAAATGTTCCTGCTAGGGTTTTTTTTTGTGTGCTTAGGTCTTGAAGAGGATAATGTTATGGAGAACTACATAGCTTATGAAGCAGAGGTCCCCTGTGTTTGCATGGTGTAGTACACGAGCTAGGAGATTTTGAAGGTACAAAGCACTATCCCTTCCCTTTCCAGACAAAAATGAATGTTTAGAGCGAGAGAGAAAGCAGAACTGCTCTAAAAACTGTCCTAGGATCTTTGCCATAATGTTTTAGATTTTGATTAAGATCCATATTTGTAGCCCTATCAAATTCCAGTTAAAAATTGCTGTGTACATCCAGACTTCTCTTCTTTATAACACATGAAACCTATTTTCTTTGTTTTTGTACTCTTACTGCTTGTGGGAGCAGGTCTACATACGTCAGCATAATAACCACATTTTCTGAATGCCTTGAATGCTGCTGAAGCTATTTAACCACTTAAAAATTGCTTTTTCCTCAACAATTGTAAGAAAACAGTCAATTTAAAACAGTTATTTGTATTTTTATTTATAAGTACTTGCATTTAATCTTAAAAAAGACAGAATAAAAAATCCAAAATGCAGTTATGTAAGTCTTTTCAATTACTGCTGAGCTTTGCATTGTTATAACACTTTTGCTTAACACATAAATATAGAGCTGTCTTGAGAAAATACGGCACTGAGGAGCTTGCAAAAAAGGAGAGCAGTGACAGCTTTGCCTGGGCTTCCCAACGACAAGTTGCTCTCTGGCAGGTATTCATCCAATGTCTTAAGAGTTAGTTAAAAGAAGCCAAGCCAAGAGTCGGAGGCTGTGTCCCCTGGCCAATGTGCATAGGTTTGATTTGCACTGCATGAGTGCAGCTTGTCCCGTAAATGCATGCATATAAAAGATGTCAAGCAGGATGGGAGACCTGAGGACTGCCTTTCTGCCTTCACGCAGGTGATTGCTGCTGTGGTGTACTTGCTTTGCAGCCGGTGTACAGCATCATGTGGAAAATGGAAATTAAGGGTCTCATTAGTGTGGTCGCAGTTACCCATGGCAAAGGCAGTACTTATGTAATTGCTCCCTCCGCATATTTTCCTGTTCCTGCTGCAGTCTGATCTCCTGAAGGGCAAGGAGTGAAGGTGTGTTCAGGACCCTGAGGCTGACCACCACACAGCGAGAGAGCTGGTGGCAGCTCCTCCAGCTGGTGTTGTGCTTAGCATCAACAGGGCTCATCTAGACAGCACAGCAGAACGCTGTGGGGAGATGAGCACTACTGACAGCTTGTCTCTCAGTGTTCACCTTTCTGTGTTTGCTGGTAAATTTGCTTCCCTTGTACTCCAGCACAGAGACCACTACCAGCTGCATGAGATCCAATGGCTGGTACAAGTAAGGGCTGGCTGTGCTGGGCAGACTGAGACTGCTTGCATACAAAGACATTTGCTCATGTGCAAAGTGACACAAGCCCTGTTAACTGTGTGACCATCTGGCACAGCACCGTGCGGGACGTGGATGTCCACACCAACGCTAAACATGCAAGCTCTGGGAGAGGGAGGGCCTAGGGATGCAGAAGTTTGTAGAGTCAAATTGACCTGGCTTATAGTTGCCTTGGTTTGCTGGGGCTTTGTGCCACCAGAGCCAGCCTTAGCCCACTGCTGGGGTGACCCCCTGAGACCCTGCCTGGCATCACCAGGCTCCAGTGAGCATGCAGGGCAGCCGCCCCAATGCTGGGTTCGCACTCTTTCTTCAATTATAAGCGGAGGACTGCCAGCGTGTGGGAAGCCATTAGCCTGGAGCATTGTATTGATTCTCACTTCCCAGTGAGTAAGTGCTATTCTTTCACTTCTAAGGATTATGCTGCTTTGTCACTTTCTACTGAGCTCACTGCAGACTGAGTTCCCTGGGGGGAAAAAAAAAATACTGTCAAGTACCCTGTTTTCTTATTATTACCTCACATTTAGTTTCCTAATTGCAGCTTGAAAATAAAATATCCTTTCTGCTAATTTTATTCTTTTGTATTTGGGAAACACTGCCAAGTCTGACAACTTCTTCCTTCCAAAGACTCAATGTTAAGATGTTTTTTCTCTGCCTCACAATGACAAAACTGTCAAGAAGCATTGGAGTCAGGACAAACATGCATTTTGTGTGTGCCAGTGAAGCAGTGCTTATTATGTTTAGTTTAATTTAAATCTGTTGGCAACAGAGAGATGTGTTTATTTACACATTTCCTAATAATGATTTAAATCTGAAAGTTATTTCTGCATCAGAGTGTAAGGATTTTGAGTGGATTTTCCCAAAAGCAGCTAAAGAGATTAGGTATCAGCATTCAGTAGAAGCTGGGGGCTACGTCTTTTACACTCTATTGAAAACTTCAGCTTAGGGGACCTCCAATTTTCAAACCAGACTACCAGGTTCTTCTTTAACACCACAATGAAGTTTTTGTGCTTGGGAAGGACCAATACCAATGTACAATGCATGGATTTTTTGAAAAGGATGTGTTGCCATCAAGTCCAGGGAAGAAACGTTGCCTCGCTGCACTTTGGGGCTGTGTGGCGTCTCTGTGAGGCTTCCAACAGTAGTGTGCAACCCTTGGGCTGCTCCCCAGAGTTCACTTAGCCTACAGGCTCAGGAAGATATAATTAGGAGGGTATATTGAAAGTTCATGTTTCTTTGTGCAAAAATGTCCCCTTTTCCATAGAAATAAAGACATAAATCAAGACATGAGGCTCTTAAAGCTTCTCTAGTAATCAAGCCACTAACAGCTTCCCCATGTCTCGCAGAGCCCATTCCCCACTGTCCTTGTGCCCCTGACTGTGGGACTGTCCTGGGCTTTTCTTCATTCATACATTGCAAGTTGCTTCTAGAAGAGAGTGTGGGAGGGTACAGAGGGCAAGAAGCGCTTTGCAAACTGCTGCTTGGAGAGTCCAGAGTAGTCTCTGCTGTACTAACCCCATTACTGGCCTAGACGCAGTAAAATAATACCAGATCTTTCTACACAGTGTGTAGCGAGTGAACTCTGGGATGAGACTGCTGTAAGACATGGGGGTGGCTTTGGGTCATATTAGAAATTTGATGCTAACCCATAGAGTCAGGAAAACAAATATAAGAAGTTGGTTTTAACACAAAATAGAACAAGTAACTTATTGGGATCACTATATTTACACTGGTGCTGCCTTGCTGACCTTGCAGAACTGTGCTTTGGAGTGCCCTGACCCGGGTGCAGGACCTTGCACTTGGCCTTGTTGAAGGCCTCACTTCATGAGGTTGGCATGGGCCCACCTTTCCAGCCTGTCCAGGTCCCTCTGGATAGCATCCCTTCCCTCCAGCGGGTGGACCACACTGCACAGCTTGATGTCACCAGCAAACTTGCTGAGGGTGCACTCAATCCCACTGTCCACATCTCCGGAGAAGATGTTAAACAACACTGGTCCCAGTGCTGACCCCTGCAGAACGCCATCCTTTTTCTTCTTTTTTTTTTTTTTTTTTTTTTAACGCTNTTTTCTTTCTGGTGTTGTAGGACAGATGGTATATGCTCTTAAATAATGAAATAATCCATGCTCCACACAAGATAAGACATTTGCAAATTTTACTATAAATGTGTCAGCTAAAATAAATTCTTTCAGATAATTCTTTCTCTACAACTTTTCCCCTTAACAAGGATGCGGTTAATCACAGAGTGAAATCTCTTTCCTCCTGTAGATTGTGTTCCGGAAAATCAGCGACGTCAAACGTGAAGAAGAAGAGAGAATGAAGAGGAAGAACGAAGCGCCTCTCATCTTACCCCCAGACCACCCAGTCCGCCGACTGTTCCAGAGGTTCAGGCAGCAGAAGGAAGCGCGACTTGCAGCAGAGCGGGGCAGAGATCCAGATGACCTGGACGTGGAGAAGGGCAATGTTTTAGGGGAGCACTCCTCTGTGCGCTCGGTGGTCAAAGCCAGCGTTGTGACTGTACGGGAGAGCCCGGCAACCCCTGTGTCATACCAGTCTGCTTCAACGTCTGGGACGTCTGACCAGGCCAAGCTGCAGGCCCCGACATCAGACTACGCAGCATGCAAAGTGTCGGGGGACTACCCCCGACGAAAAGGCTGGGCCAAATTCAAAGATGCCTGTGGGAAAGGTGAAGACTGGAACAAGGTCTCTAAAGCAGAGTCCATGGAGACTTTACCAGAGAGAACTAAAGCTTCGGGAGAAGCTACCCTGAAGAAGACAGACTCTTGTGACAGTGGCATTACAAAAAGTGACTTGCGCTTGGATAACGCTGGGGAGACAAGAAGCCCACAGGACCACAGCCCGGTCCTCACTGAGGTCAAGCATTCCTTTTATCCCATCCCAGAGCAGACTCTTCAGGCCACCATGCTAGAGGTGAAACATGAGTTGAAAGAGGACATCAAGGCTTTAAACACAAAAATGACCAATATAGAAAAACAGCTTGCTGAGATACTTAGGATATTAACCTCAAGAAGAAGCTCCCAGTCACCACAGGAGTTGTTTGAAATATCAAGGCCCCAGTCTCCAGAATCAGAAAAAGACATGTTTGGAGCTAGCTGAGGTGTTTCTTTTTAAAAATAAACAAACAAACAAAGAAAGAAACAAACAGCCCCCCTAACATTTTAAATTTAATCTTTGTTGAAAATGAGTGAGGGACCAGTTCACAAAGCGTGTTCCCTGTGTCTAAAAAGGTACGGTAACAGGAATTGCAACCTCATGTCAAGATGGCAGCTGACTCTGAAGCCTTTTTGACAGCAAGGGTACAGTTTCTAAATTTTTTTTTTCTCTGTTGGTGCCCATTCCCCCCACTCCCCCTCTCTCCCTTGGCATGTTGGGATAAGAATTCTGACAGCAGCAGCCATCCCTGTGAGCCCCAGGTGACCTCTGAGGTTTTTGGAGCATGCCTTACGTTGTTAGCTCGAGTTTTGCCTCTACGAATAAGCACTTGCCAGGAAGCTTATGTTTTAGCATTTGGTGGTGGTGGTGTTTTTTTGTTTTTTTGCTGCTGCTGCTGTCACTGTCTCAGTCACATGTATAGCACGTTAAATGTCACAGTATATTTTCATATATCTGTAATAATGCAAAGAGCAGTAGGAGATGCGTATTTCATTTCAACAGAATGTGTGCTATTCAGTACTGAGGTTATTTTGTAGTAGTCGAGCAAGGGCTAAAAAGATGAAAAAAATTGAAAAAAAATTGTTCTTTTTAATTGTAAACTGACATATTGCTAAAGCAATTGCATTTAACAACATCCTCACCAGTAGCCACAGTATTTCAGATCTGTGAATAAATGGGATCTTCCACATTCTTATGCACTGAGTCAAGGATACTGGTTTTCAAAAACTTAATGTGCGTCTCAGATGTCTTTGGATGTTGTTACCTTTGCTTTTTACTCCAGCCACCGGAGGACAGAGGGTTGGGTGTGCAGCATACCTGAGCACAGCTCAGTGCAAAACATATTGAGAACATCAATAACAGATCCTGCTGATTTGCCTGCCTATGAAAGTATACTGTGGCATTTATGTCCTGATTTTGCTAAGAATCTGCTCTTTTGATTCTTGTTAAATTATTATGCAGAAGTTTCTGTATTGATAATGTTCATCATAGCTTTCTCAAACCTTCTAAAGATTTTAGATTGTGGCATTTTTCTCTACATCCAGATGTATTGTTCCTGATTTAATCTAACTAGTAAGCAAATGGATAGTAGAGGTAGAAATACAGTGCTTACTGTATAGAAGTGCTATTGTAGCAAGGAAACAAAAAGTTCTGCTTCTTAAAGAAGGAGATGTTTCCAAAACTTATATTTTCATAACTATTTTAGAGAAAGATTGAAGCACTTTACCAAAACTACTACTCATTATTCATTAGGTAGGGTAGCATAGCTGGTATCACAGATTGGGTTATCACCTTGGGGAACAGATGTATATTCACAGTATATTCTCCACTGATCGCTATTTAACAGTAGG
This sequence comes from Syrrhaptes paradoxus, assembly GCA_013400615.1. Classification (NCBI taxonomy): domain Eukaryota; kingdom Metazoa; phylum Chordata; class Aves; order Pterocliformes; family Pteroclidae; genus Syrrhaptes; species Syrrhaptes paradoxus. The sequence continues at coordinate 127,276 of VZTO01026606.1, forward strand.
TTAGAACTCAGTAGGTTAAAGCTCAGAAGCATGGTGCAACACTTTTTGGGTTTTCATTTTTAATGGCAACAGGTCTTAACACAGTGTGGGAGAAGTTAAGTCTCATTCTTTTTCCATGGTACTGTCATTTAAAAAAAACATATGATTTCGGGGGGAAGATTTTTGTTCATGTTAGGCAAGGAAGAGGCAAGAAAAGTGACCGAAAGGATTTCTGCTGGCCTGATGCTTGCACGGTGCAATGCAGAACTGTGTCAGACATCCCTGGGGAAGCGTGAGGTCCATTGATGAACCAGTGCAGTGGTGAGACCGTGCTGTGCAAAGCTACTGGCTCAGGTCTGGAAGTCAGTGTATTTGTATCTGTTCCTGCAGTAACTGCCCTGCTTTCAAAGATGCTGATTATTCCAAGGCAGCACCACCATTTCCAAGTCCAGAGGCAGCTGGTTTAGGATTGGCTTCCAAGGGTCTGACACCTCAGTCTGATATGGAAATGCCCACAGACTGTGAATTCTTACCCAAGGACTGAAATATGCCTGAGAAACAGCTATCAGGATCAAATCTGTACGTTACCTTTTCCCTCCCACAAGAAAAGGCAGTAGAGAGGTGACTTGCTCTGAAACCAAGGTGTCATTTCCTTAATTTATTTCTGGTTTCATGTTTAGGTTTTTACAGTGGTAACCAGTGTCTTTTGCAGTCACGCACTGCAGTCATGCAGTACTGAGGAACGCTCTCTTTGGCCAAAGTAACACTGTGTTTGGTGCATTTATCACCATAAGTGGCAACAGTTACCTGTAATAGCTATAGCATGACTGTCCTAAGAAATCCATACATCTGGCTTCAGTTAGAAACTGTTAGATGATTTTTTTCTCTGTAGTCTCCTCAGTCAATAGATCAATTGGCTAATAAAATTATGCCTAAGTAAACCACAGGTTACTAACATACAAAGATTTATAATTGATGTCCAAAAGTTCCAGCAAGGTTTTAGAGACTTACTTGTATACAGTTTCCTAATCCAGGCAAATTGCTCGTCAGCATTAGGTTCCTGACACTAGGTTTTCTTTGCAAAATTTCTGAAAGGCTGAAAGCCTTGCTGAACTTCGCAAGCACTATGTGAGAGTGTCACCCATCTACCTGTGGTTGGATGAATATGGAAATTAGCTTATCTCAGGTGGGTGAGGGAGGAAACATTTATAACCTCCAAAGTATGTGCCCAATAGTGCAGTGCAGACATAGAATTAAATGTGCAGTTGCAGGTTACCTGGCCCTTTGTTGCTGAGACTGATTTGATGTTTCTGAGTGCTATTTTTATGTGCCTTCAGGGTTATATTAAAAGTTATGCTGGTGTTGCTGGTTGCCCAGGTCTGGAGTCACGGCAGGGTCCACCCTAGAAGCCCCATAATCAGCCACAGCAGTGAATAAAGGAACCGAAGTCCCCATTTGCTGGGGGTGCTTCTAGTGCAGCCTGAAATTCAGTATGAGGCTGTGCTACTGCACACCCTGATAGACAACAGGTGGGTGCAGCATGGAGCCCATTTTTAAGGCTTTTATGAGGCTTTTATAATAGCCTATAAAGCAATTTATAATCCCTTTGTAAAGCCTTCAAAGATTGTAATATACTCTGGAATTATGCTTAAAATATAATGGCTTTGAAGATTATGGCCAAATTTGATTTTGTTACAGTCATGAAACTGCTCCTTACAGTGACAGCTTCAGGGTGTCTGCTCCAGGTCAGCACTGACAGTGGTCAATGTCATTCAGAATTGCACAGCTGTAACTGAGATTGGACCCATTTTATTATGATTTTATGAACTGTCAGGCACTAAAACTAGTTGTAGACTAGACTGTGTCAACCCTCAGTAACCTGTCTATGTTGTAAGAGAATTTGAAAAAAATATACTCTCTAGGATGAACTTTGGTCTTTGGGTTCCCTGGGCTACCGAGTGGTTAAAATGAGCAAAACCTTGCCTGCTATGGGACATCACTCCTTTGAACTTCAGCCTAGTTTGGACCCGTGCTGTGGTGCCCAGGCTCTGCAGATGCAGCACTTCTCCTTTAGAGCGTGACCGAAAGCACCTGTGCTACACGTCTGGCTTTCTCTGTTGAGGCTCACACTGAGATGCCCGTGGCTAGGTGGCATGCGTACCCACCGTAATTGTTATCTGTTCTTTCATTTTCCTTGTCAGCTTTTCCTTTTTCTTTTGTTTCTCTCTACATGTTGGGTAAGCTTTTTCACTTATTTTTCAGCTTAGAAATGAGTGATGTCTGAACATAAGACTCTGCCCCTTAACAAGCAAATGCTTGTACGTACTTTGAGAGGAAAGAAAAACCAAAAAGCCTCAGTTTTAACTATGTTCTGGCATAGTGCTTCTGCCATTTAACAACCTGATAAATAACCTGCATTAATCAAAAAGAGATTGTTCCATTTTTACTATATGATGGAATGAGATTTCAGCTGGAGTTATGGTTTGGCAAAATGGGAACTTCTAAAAGTTCCTTCTTAAAGTGTTGGAAAGAATACTGATACGCAGCACAGGATTCAAAAAGCAAAACCCAACCCTTCCCCTACCATGTTCAGATACCTTTACTTCTGTCTGGTATTACATGTATACTTTTAAAAACGCCATTCTTGCTTTAAATCTCTTTCACAGTGCTGCCCTGAATCCCAGCGAACACCCTGTTTAACAGCTTTGAAGGTGATGTTCTGCTTCTCCAGTACTTCACTTTAATGAACCGATCAAGATACTTACTGTGATTATCTGGTGATATATTTTCAATCACTCTTAACCAGTCTGTGAAAGAATTTAATACATGATTTGTCTTTACTATACAAACAACAATGTGTTTGATTACACTTGTGCAGGTGCGTGTACATAGACACATATATGTAATGCCTATGTATAGATAAGTCTATGGATTGCATTTTTGTTAAGTAAAAGCACATCCCTCATTTAATGATTCCACTTCAAGAAGGGAGCTTAAATCTTCCCAGCAGACATCCACCAAATGTCATAGGTAGTATCTTGTTAGTTTGATAACTTGAACTTTTAAGGCCACGACTTTTGGTTTCTCTAGTTGGCCTCAACTTTATACTGTTAGTCTGGCAAATATGGTGACTGAGAGAAGATCTGGCAAGTGTTGTGATGGTCAGAAAATGGAAATATATGGGAAACTGGAAAAATGTATCATAATTGGTGGGAATAAGGCTCATAAGCAACTGTTTGTTTCTCACAGCACCTGTGAAGCAAAGCTGCCCTGGTAGTGCTTCTCATGGCTTTTCCTGCAAGAGGGATGGATTTCTTTTTCCTGGTACCAGGGGCTGTCTGAAGGGTGCTGAGCCTGTCCTTCTCCTCATGAGCAGTGTAACACATGGCTGCTGCACCTCTGCTTTCTTGTCCTGGTGTCAAGTGGTGAAAAGCATCTTCTACTGAATTCTTCATTTCCACATAGTCTTCTGTGGGTGTATGGGCAATAACAAAGTCTGTGTTTCAGCTGCACTTGTGATTCATCAAGACAAACGTTTTAGAGAGAATCCCATGCAGGGGAAGCTCCAGAAATTTGCGGTGAGGCACGGTAGGTTGCTGTATCCTCTGAATTGACATAGTTTTGACCACATTGTTGTGGCAAGCATTGATTCAATTAAATAAAAATAAAGCTTTTTGCAATAAGATAAATCCAACATATAGCCTTAAGACCCTTTCATAAGTGATATAATTTAAACTGTGATTCCATTCTCCTTCCTTCTTAATGTTCTGTAGTATTTACAGTGTTGCCTAAAGATGAAGCACTTTGATTACTTTCTAAATCCAACAGAAATCACTTGCTGGTAATCACATTTCTTTCTCTACTTATGGCCTTCTTATTAGGATAATGAATTACTCCAATCGTCCTCTCCCCTCACAACACAAAGAGACGTAACTATTGTCTAAACAGTTTTGTATATCAGGGAGCCAACCTGTCATGTCACAAAAGTATTTGTTTCAAAGATATTTTTTTTTACAGTTCGACAAAGCTAATGTGAATTTACCTGCGACTGTAATTTGTTTCAAGCTGATTGTTGCGTGTCATGTAAACATATTTGACGTGTAATCCCAGACCATCTCTGTGACTGGATCTAAATGCCTAATGTTAACAAAACAGTTCGGTGTTTTCACTAACTGTTCTGAAAGGCTCACAGTTTTTTTTCTTCTTCCCACGGAATCTGTGACCGCTAACATAGACAAAGAATCATTTTAGCTGTAGATGAAAGAAGTTCAATAATCTTGTATCAGGATGAACTGCTATATAAAGAAATACCAAGTTTTCTAATGAATGTGTTATATTATTGTACCTACATGCAATCAATATTTGTACATCCGTTGGAGACCTGTCTGCGTTTCAATATTTAGCCACCACTGCATGGACACTTTATTGATATGCAGTTAATGCAGTTGCTTTGGCGCTTTTCAATGTACTTCACTTGTTTTTATCCCTTCAGAAATCCACCAAATACTCTTGTTTCTTTTTCTTTGTATTTGTCACTTTGTTCAATGAAGCATGACTAGAAAAAGAGAACGAGTAGATACTATTTTTGTGGTCAGCAAAGCAGCTGCCAGTAGATAGACAGTGTGTGTATGTATGTACGTATATGCACTGTCTGGGAATGTTTCAGTTACAAATGCAGCCACCTACATTAATGATATCCCTATTCAACATTTTTAAACAAGCACAAATAATATTTGTAAAAAAAAAAGTTTAATTTTATTTATTATAGTAATAAACTATTTTATACATTACAGTTGCTTTGGTGTGCTTTTCCATGTGTTGAATATGTGCTTATAAGACTAACAAGGGGGTTTTAAGTTACTCTGTGGAACTTCTGGCTAGCCATTTTGTTGCTGTTGGTTTGTATCTCAAGTGTTATCGATAGAGAAGTTTGGTATTACTGTTTTGGTTGTAAACAATTCAGGTGATTTCCTCAGATTTCCATCTGCTGTGTATCAGTACAATAGGGATTTACACTGCCAGGGTCACAGCAAACTGAACCCAGGTGTTCTGTAAAGCAAATGTCCCAGTGCTCCAGGCAGCATCCCACACTGGTCTCCAGGCTGGGCCACGTGTCTGCTGGGCAGGAGCGAGATCACCAGAGACTGGCTGTGACCTGCCTGAAATGGTCATTTGAAAACCTGAGACATCTGTAGTCAGTCTGTGTTTTAGACTGTGTTCACTATTGCAGAATCTGAGAACTATTGCAAAACTTATGGAAACCAGAATACTGTAGATCAAACAGGCTTCTGCTGTCCCATCATCTGCTGCAGGAGGAGGTGACCTTACCATGGACTTACAGGAAGACAAAACGAACAGGAATGAAGCCCCTTGTAGTGTGTCGCCTGCCAGTGACACTGCTGCAACAGGCACTAAGGAATATTATTTTGCTGGCTACCTCAGCAAAGAAATCGATAACCAAAGGTGATGGGAAAAGGAGATCCTTTCAGGTTAGGACAGATAGACGGGATGGGATCATGTGCAGCAGCTGTTCCTGCAGGCCAGCAGCTGCTCTGGACACGTACACAGAGTTTTAGTCCTCAGGATCTCAGCCTAGACCTCGTGAGCTTCACACCCATTTTTGTGTTTTATTCCCCATCCTCTTGCTTGAGGGTCTGGTGAACGCCGCTGTCACTTGTATTAAGACACTTCATGGGATTGTCAGTCTCACCTTCAAAAGAAGAACAATAAAGCATACGCTTTCAGACTGCAGAGCTGCGGCTAAGCTGTACTGTGAGCAGCCAAGGAGCACGATGAGGAGCTATTTTTAACACCATTTCTGCATCCACTGTAGTGTGTGGTGTGACAGGATCTCCTGTCACTAGCATTGTTTCACCAGCCAGCAGGAAAATCCAGCTTTATTTTGCCTAATGTTATACAGCATTCCTTGTACTTATTAGAAAAGGGAAAATTACCATAGTGAAGGCATGTAATCTTTTTTTTTTTTTTGAGGTCTCTAGAGGCCGTTGTTCTCATTTTCTGAACTCTCCATTATTTTCTTTACTCTGGCTTTTCCTGCATTCGTAGCAGCCTCCCTGGGTGTGCTGCAAGCTTAAATTAATACAAAGAGGGACAGCACTGCCTGCACAGTGTCCCCCCTCCTGGCTTCCCTCTCCTCATCAGCCCCACGATATTTCAAACCAAAGGTTATTAACTACAGCACTTTTTTTGCCTAGATTTGTGCGACCAATTGCAAAGCTTCATGTTCCACATGCTGGTCTATCAGCCGAGCAGCGGCACCCACCTGTGCCAGCCCCTGCCCTCATTCACTGCACCTGGGAGCACGTTCAGAGCAGGGACAAAAGGTTTCTAGAGCTTGGAGTGTGTGCTGTGGCTTCTGACTTCTGTCAGAAAACCTACAGGTATCGTTGCTTCTGTTTTATTATGAGTTAGTGTGTGAAGAGGCAGCACCTACGAGGTCCCTGAAGGTGTGTAGCAAGGGAGAGCTTGGGGCTGGAGTGTGTGCACCCATGGGCAGCCTCTCTGGGGCTGTAAAAGAGCCCCTAGCTGGTCGAGTGGGCTGGCAGAGGGCCTGGACCCCAGAGAGCTGTCCTTGCTTTTGTGCTGCCGTGTCTGTGGCAGCTGCTGGGGTTCTCTCCTGGGGACAAGGGGCTTTTCCAGCTGTAGCTGGGGCTGTGGCCATGAGGGGGTCGGCTACAAGAGCAGCAGCAAGGACCTGTGGGGTAGCCTATGGCGTGTCGGCTTGTGGGAGGTGAGTGTTGCTTATGTGGTTTTGAATTTTGTGTTTGGTAATGGGGGCTCTTTAATCATCCTGTGGTGCAATTTAGTTTCTCTGTTGAGGTCAGAAGCACTCGGGTTCCAATGATTTTTTGCATTGGAGTAAACATGACCAGCATCAACCAGCTCTTCTGTGCTGTGGGAACCTCTGGGGCTGAACTGCAGCAGCTCTACCCCTCTCGCACACGTGTTACAGCAATATCTTTGATTTGCTCCCACATCACTAAAGGAGCATCAAAACTGTTTCTGTCCAGTGTGCACCAGCAATGTGTCTGCCTGGCGGGGGTGGGTGTGCGGGGCAGCCCACTGAGCTGGGGGAGCAGGTGCCTGCCCCCTGCTTTGTGAGAGGCTGCTGCTGTGCCCCAACCCGAGGCTTGAGGAGATCTGGGGCTGAGGAGCTGCTTCCTGCGCCTGCCACATGCCCCACTGAGGCAGGGTGGTTGGTGAGGCTGTGGATCCAACCAGAAGCTGCTGGGAAGGCCACAGTGTTGCTGTGGTATTTATTGCTGCCAGTGGTATGAGGGGTTTAATTGCAACAGGTGTGTATACAGAGTATCAGCAAATTCAAGTATTTTCCACCTAGAAGGTTGCATTTTTGCTCTTTTTGTTCGAATTCACCATGACCTCAGTGATGGTATGTGGACACTCAGGGAATAACCTGTCCTGTTCTTGAAAGACAGAATGAGTAAAAACCTGTGCGAGATCCAAAGGCGGCATTAGAGTAACTGAACTCCTCACGTGTCTGTCAGAAGCACATGTAAAGACCCTTGTGCACAGCTGTACCTGCAAAATACACGTACTCAAGCCTTGTCATCTTGGGTTTTTTCCTTTCCTTTTCCATTCCTTTTCCCCTTTCCTAGTCAAGTTCAAGCCCTCACAGAGCACAGCTAAGTTCATATTTAAGCTGCCCCATGGCACAGGTGTAGGTTTAAAATAAGCTCTACTTCGGCAGGTATATGCATCATGACTGGCTCTCAACCTTTCTCCCTAAAATTCCCACCTGGTATTTATACTGATGGAGGCAGGAGCGCAAGAGCAACCTCTGAGGGTTTGTTTTTTGAGATTACCTTTGTTGTTCTACACCATGTTTCTTTTATTTTTGTTGGTTTTGGTTTTTGGGGGTATTTTTAGGCTTTGTTCACTTGTAGCTTTTTTCTTGAACATTTTTCTGTTTGTGTGGATGAGGAATGAGGCGAGGGGATGGTTTTGCTGTTAATGCCTGCCTGGGGGGACATGCAGCCCTTGGGAATGTCACTGCAGTTTGTATGTGCAAACCTGAGGGGGATGGGCTTTGGTACGGGTATTTGCCTCCATGTTCTCATTCTTTTAGCTGAAATACATAACTTGGGGAGAAAGTGACTGTGCTGGAGCATCTGTTACATGCATGGATCTTCTGTAAAAGGAGGAGTATGGCCTCTTCTTCAGCAGGAGTTACTGTTGGTGGGGAGATGCCAAGCAGCAGTAGCACATGCAGTGCAGTACTAAACCAGGGAGCTGCTGTGTGCTCAGCAATAGGACCAAGAGCACTGAACCAAAAATAGTTCCTTGCAAACAGTGGTTTACAGTGAAGGGAAATACAGGTTGTTTTCAAACCTCTCCTGCAATCTTTTTGGCAAGTTTTACAGATCAGCAGAAGGTATGATAGAAGAACTAATGATAATTTGGCGGCCCTGCATATGGCGGGGGGGGTTGAAACTAGATGATCACTATGGTCCTTTTCAACCCGGGCCATTCTATGATTCTACGGTAACAGGAAAGCTTATTGGACATTCTCTGCTGTGGTGTGAGGTTAGGAAAGAGTGAAGATAATCCATATGTAGCCCCAAGTCAAAATAAAGTATTTGTTTTGGTTTTCCTTTAGAATGATAATACAGTCCATGCAGCCATGTTGAACCTGGGTTTTGGAGGTGTGGAGGCAGAAATATGAATTAAAACAGTTCAGATGAAAGCCAAATTGGAAAAAAGCACCCTTTAGGAAAGTGTGCAGAAACTGTGCATGAAATTAGTTCTGGTAACAAGAATTGTAAGTACCTGTGTAACATGGGGGTGGGCATGTCTCACTTGTGAGCAGCAAACAAAGCAACTGCAGTCAGGTGTGATGAGAAGCTGCAGGCTGGTTGCTCTGACCTCTGTGGTAGACCAGGTGTTGGGAGAAGAGTCTAAGGTTGTGGCAGTAAAAGGAAGAAGCAGATAATGCAGGCAAAGTATGGCCTTGGATACCTGTCCCAGTTCAATCTGCTGCGTTTCCTTTGTCATGGAAAATCAGTTATGGAGGAAACTTGGCTGTATTTCAGGAAAGCTGCTGAGGAAAGCCCAGGGAAACGAGGGGGTGAGTGCAGGCTGCAAACCCTCCAAGGGGCAGAAAGCAGGGAGGGGGCAGGAGCAGCTAGATGAAAGCACAGTACTGGCACCAGAGCCAATGGGACTGAGTGCCTGGGAAGCTGCTTCAGCTGGAGGTTATCAGGGAGTGTGCCCCTTGGAGTTACCCTCTGCCCAGCAGCTGCTGTAGGTTCATTAGTGGAGTGTGGGAATCTTCTGGAAGGAGCTGTGAGATGAGACACTTCACCCTGCCCAAATTGTCTCTACCAGTGTCATAGGGTGCCCTGGTGGTACTGCCAGCAGCCTTCAGTTTTAAAGACTTGGCTTCGAAACTTTAATATTATGAAAACGTCCTTTTTCTTAAAACAGAAGTTTCCTCAACCGTCATTAAGTAACAAGCAGTTCGTGGCCTCCCAGTGCTCCAAAAGCAGTACACTATTGTATCTTCGAATGACTGTTGTGCTTTTTTAACCCTTATCAGGGCTTCTACTAAGCCTGCTGCTGTTCTAGATGTCAATGGTTATTGGCATAAACATTCAAGGCAAGCAGAACAGCTTCAGAGACTGAAGACAATTTGTAGGTCTCACATTTTTAACAAGTGATGTTTGTCAGGATTTGATCGGATTGAGGAACTCTGAGAATAAGTAACTGGAGTCAAGTTTGCTAAAGTCTGGGCAGACAGCACCAGCAGCGGAGTGCAAAGTGTGGGTCAAGAGATGTCTTGGTTGATGAACTTTTGAGTTCAGGACCCCAGAGCTCCCTTGGTCACACATCCCTGGTGACCTGCTGGGATATTGCTGTCTGGAGTGCTTGGGGCTCAAAACCTGCCTGGGGCTTGATGGGGTTAAAAAACCTTAGTTTTTTCCAAATTCTCACATTTGTTGCCAGGCGAGAAGGCGGTGCAGTCAGAAGCTCCTGTGCTGAGGGGTCCTTGAGTCTCCAGGTCCTGTAGAAGGTTTTCTCCATGGCTCGCTCTCTGTGTTCTGGCATTTCATAGCGTGATTTGCGATGGGTCTGTGGCAATGGGCTGGTAAAGTGGATCCCAGAGCAAGCTGGGTGTTGATGCTGCTGTGTGGGGTTTTAGTGTGGCGCTTGCAGTAAGGCCATATGTGGGGATGGTACTAAAGAGGAGTTATTTACAGCCCAAGCCACAGCTCTGCATACGCCGGAGGCCCTGGCAGGCAGCAGTGGGGCTGGGCAAGTGCTGGGCTCACTCTTAGACAGCCAGGTCCTGGGCAGATGTCTGCCAAGACAGGACCTAGGCTGTGCCCTTACTGTGGCCGCAGCACCCTCGTAAGAACTGAACCTGATCAAGGGGTGGCCTTGAGGCAGGATGCTGAGGTGGGGGATGGCAGCTGAGAGATCGTGGAAGTAGCCTGGAGCAGAGATGTGGCCAAATGAATGTTATTAGCCTGTAATTTCAGCATAACCTACCACCTCAGCACAAAACTACCGCCACTAGAGTAAAGAAACCCATAACTATAAATTAGGAGTAACATCATTTAAGGAACTGTCTTGTAAATGCTTATTTTTATCTCTGCAATTTGTATTACTATAAGGTAATCCTCAGACATACCTGAGCCTGTAGAACAACCTTAACCCTTCCAGCAGCAGTCTGAAAAAAAAATCAGCTGGATCATCTTTTTTCCCTAGGACTTGTCTTTGAAATTCATTTACCAACAGTGTAGATGTTTCTGGTCTTCTAGTATCGTTTCCAGTTTTCCTATTTTTGCACCTAAATTTGGAAGCTCAAATGCACTAGTGCAGAGATTAAAGTTCTGTGGCCCATAAAAATTAATTAATTTTGTCAAGAAAGATCAGCTCTAGAGAAAGTGCTAATACAATTTAAACTTCACAGGTCATCACTGAAGTTATGTTTCCATATTATTTCTTCAGTAAACTTTAATTTTTCAGTGATTGGCTGATGCACCTGTCAGCAATGATTCACCTCATCTACCCAACCATATGTAAAGTTTTTCTTAAATCTCCATAGCTAGTGATGCACTTCTTTATTACCCGCAGTCTGACTATTGCTGGGGAAGGCGTATGCCATGGTAGCCCATTTCATTTGACCCATTTCTGAAAGCAGCTGGTATGCAGGTACCTGAGGTTATTGTTATTTACACTTAGACCAAAGTGGCCCTGGCTATGACAAAGGTGATGCAGCCTAGCTTGTGGTCAAAATTCACCTCTTAAATCCTGATGTTAGCTCAACTTGTTCTCAGCCAGATCTTTGTGTCTCCTGGCATAAGGAATGAGGAGTTTCTTGAGCACCTGTAAGTGTGTTTGATTCCCCTGAATAATGCTGCTGTGTAGTGATTCCCCTGAATAATGCTGCTGTGTAGCTTTCATCCTGTCATTATCTGCGTTGGGTACTGAGCGCACACGCCTGTTTCCCCCAGAGCAGTGGTTTCCAAGGCCAGCAATGCTGACACGTGGCTGGAGGACTTAGTGCTGCAAGAGCTTGCAGGAGCTGCCCTGAATGGAGAGGTGCCAAGGCTGCTTGAGAATTGGGCTTTGACACTGTTCAGCTCAGTCTAATGTATAGGAGTCAGATCTGTTAGACATTTTCTTTTCCTTTCCCTCTTCTCCTGGGCATTGGTGGCATCCCTGGAAGCCTTTCAAGCTTGGAGCTGCCAGCAATTGCTCCCAGGCTTGAGATGCCTGAGCTGAGCTGGTCCATCCGCAGTAAGCTCAGGCGCAGGTGACCCCTGCCGTGGGCAGCTGGGACTTCTCTCATTCTCAGGTGTTCTGGCAGGACCCGTGCTTGACATGATTGCATTCACTGAAAGCGGAAATCTCAAATAAAATAGTTGTCTTCACATTTTCTTCTTTTCACATGCAACTAATGGAGGAAGCGCTCCACAAGCAGCTCCTGGTGAAACTGCTGAATTCGAGGCACGTGCACTTGACACCCCTGCACATCCCATGTCTGCCGGGGGTCGCAGAGATGCCTGCTGGAGAGGGTTGCTCTCAGATGTCCCTTAATAGAAGCAGCGAGCTATTGTAATGCAGGTTTCCCCTCATCCCTCAAAGGTGTTCCAGCCTCAGAGCCTGCAGCAGTTCTTCAGAGGCTTTGTGGGGAGCAGTATTTCAGCTGTCCCTGCTGGATTAAAATATAAGCCTTGACTAACAAGTGGCTGTGTGCTGAGGCAGTTATTTTGCAAAGCAATAATGGGCAGCGCCAGTTGGAGAACCTGGAGAGGTGGGGAGTGACTATAAAGGGCAAGCAGGAGAACCTGTGACAGACCACGCATAGAGATGTCCTCGCTCTTCACAGCTCCTTGAGGAAAATCGTGCCAGGCTGTCTCAGGAAGGCAAGCCTCCTCTTAGCAAGTGCGAGCTGCAGCCAGCTCAAGGGTTATCAGTGATGGAGGAAATTAAGTGGGTGCGCAAGAGAAAGGAGAGGCACTGTGCTATTGCGATGGCTAATAACAAAATTGCTGCAGGTTTTCATAGTTAAGCTGTTTTTTTTCTTCTGACCTGTGGTAAGCTGGTTATTCCAACTAAGCTGCTTTTAGCTCTCAGATGTGAAAGAGATATGTGAGCAAAGCGTCGCTCACCCTCTAATCAATGCAGAATTAAAGAAAGAGCCACTTAGCATAATCTTACCATCCTCAGTAATCATGCCGGCTGTGAGTGCTTTGTTAGCCAGGGCGGGGGTTAGGGGAAGGACGCGTGTGTGCATGACAGACTTGATTACTACAGCTTTGTGGTAGCCATTAAAGCCACATATTGTGATAAGCTTTACTGGCTAGTTGCTAAGGCAGTTTTTCAGAATCACTTGTAAACTGTTTTTGTCAGTAGCCATTACCTGTCTGTCCAGCTCAGTTTCAGAGCCAATTTTTTTTTTTTTTTTTGGTCACTGCATGTTTGTGACTTTTAGAGTCTGTCAGCAGTAGTGTCCCCTCACCCCAGCCCCAGGAGTAGAAGTGCCTCCCCTTCAGTTGGAAATGGCCAGTGTTCTGTCTTTGTCAACTGTTTCCTAGGTCCCTTAACTAACTCTTCCTTAGTGTTTGGAAGTCTCCTTCTCCTCCTCCCCTCACCTGTATTTTTCTTTGGTAAAAGTGGGGTGTCTGCTTCTGTCTCTCCCAGGCCTCTGTGAGCTCCCACCCCTCTAGGACCATCACATGGAGGATGCACTTCTGGCTACCATCTCATTTCAATTACATCAGGTGCCAGGTGATAAGGAAGGGACAATTCTCAGATCATGCTCAAATGTGTCTCCAAGCTGAGGGTGTAACTGACTACATACATTTAAAGTGCTACAGGCACAGTTTGAGCTCTTAAGAGAGCTGTGTGTTTGATCAAGCATGCGCTATGCCTTGCCTCATGCCTGGTCTATGGGTCCTCCTCTAAGCAGGACAGCTCAGGGACTTTGTGAGTGGGCTTGTTCTTGAACTACATGTTTCAAAGTAGCAGGAAAAAGAACCCCTGGAAAGACTGTGCATGAAGGAAATCTAATTATTTCTCATACAATAAATATTTAAAGAAAAATTGTACAAGCATGCTTCATATTTCTGACTGGACTGAGATGGAGAGCCTAGAAGGAAGCATCGTTTTACTTGCATACTCTCGGTGACCACTCGCAGAAGCTTCACGTGCTGAAGTCTCACCTTAACAGCTGACCTACAAAAGGTGTATTTGCTTTTTAAACTCACCCTGTCAGGGAATGCATGTTCCAGGCAGTGCACTAGAGGGATAAAAGTGACCAGTTTGCCATGCACCCATCCTGCAGGCTTCCAGTGTGTAGTGGTGTTTCTTCATGGCAGTGAAGCACGCACTTTCTTACACCAAACCAGAACTTTCAAGACAGTTCTCAAGCCAACAGTCAGCTTGAGCTTTATTTTTAGAAACAGGGATACAAAATTATGAAATATGTATAACTGACTGCAAAAACAGAAAACAATTTTAGTGTAGAAACAAGCATCCGCCAGATGACCTTCTGGAGTAGGAAGTTTTGCATGCATACAAATTGGAATCTAATCACTCAGTAGCCTCTTGTTTCATGTAATAATGTAATCAATAACACTGAAAACAGGCTCATGACTTTTCACTCCAATGCTAATTCTACTTAATTACAAAGTTTCAGTTAAGTTTGAGGAAATTCTTGTCCTTAGCTCAGTTCTGCTCCAAAACGGAGGCCAATCTCAGATGCTGTTAGTAAATTCAGAGGCTGAGAGGAACCCTGCAATCATCGGAAGCCAATCAGGAGCGCCATGTCTCTGGCCAGGAAGCATTCAAGGTAAGTCTTATTTTCAGCAGTCCATGGTATTTCCTAGAAATTACTTCCAAGATAAATCACTGCATTCTTATGGTGGAAAAAACTTTCCCTAAACATAAAGTTTAGCACAAACTGCTAAACTTTTCTGCTTTGAAACAGCAAGAGATGGGGTTAGTCTCTGGATGGGTAGAGAGCTGAAGCCTCTGCCCTTATTTCTTTAGGAACAAATGAAAGGGAAGAAGGTGGCTACCATGGTTTACCATTCTAGGTTTTTTTTAAAAGGTCTTAAAATTCTACTCCTAGGGTGTCATTAATATTGCAGGAGCAGATTGCCTGGACACCAGAGAATGAAGCAGACTGAGCAGATTTACTGTTCCACCAGACCTGGGTTATCTCCTTTCGTAACAGAAAAATACAAGAGGCAGACTGAACAGTTCTCTTGAACGTGGGATTTGCCCCATAATAAAGGTAATATTACATGCTTTAGCTCTAACATGAGGCAGAGAGCACTTAAAGCCCAAGGAGCTGTAAGGTCATATTTGATTAAAAAGAAAAGCTGTTCCTTAAGACAGGACCTGCCTCCCTACTCTCAAACAAAAAAATTCCCAAGACTACCAAAAAAAGGGTGTTGTTTTAAAGGCAAAATATTAAATGAAAAAATTAAAGAGGAAAAGCAGACTTTGCTACAATATGTAGACGGGTAGCTTAAGGCTGAACTACTGCTGTCACTGAGAATAGCAAAAATGTTCTAACTTATATCAGAAAGCAATCAAGAAGAACTGATGAACATCCTGCCCTTCACTGAGTAATGTAAGTGCAGGGCACAGCCCTGTGTGCACCTCGACAGAAGCTGAGAGAGATTGGGCCTCTTGAATTGTGCAAGGCAGGAAAAAAATTTTCTTCAGTATCTCAAAATAGGCAGCAAAACATTGGAAGAAACAAATACAGTCTTCAATATATACAAACTATCTATTCTGAGACGCATGCTTCCAAAGTACATAGGGTCATAGAGATGCTGTTTTATAAAAATACCATAATTCAAAATGCTTCATCACTTCTCCCCAGCCATAGCCCATCAGTGTTTCTGGTTCAATTCCTGCCTTCATAATCCACAGTCAATTACGTGAGCTTTTGGTTTTTAACACATGAACCAAATACTTGGGTGTGGCGCATCCTTCTGCAGATAGGATATCCAGTGTAGAAAAGCCATGGACCTGTCTTAAAAATCATCATTCTGCATCATTCCTGGTTCACAGCGTGTGTTTGTTCCCATTCAATTCCAACGTGAGAATAGCAGTACAGGAATCCGAGAACAGTCAGTGTCGTCCATGGCCAGCCTATAAATAGAAAGACAGACAATCTTAGTCATAATAATTAATGACTGCTTCAAGCAGAAATACTTTTGGGATGACCAACTGCTGCTGCTTCTAATTAATTTTGTTAGCAATCCAGTCTCATAAGTAAGTAGGGCCAACCCACAAAATTTGAAAGGGGAAATCTAGATTGTTTGAGCTTCTGGGACACCTGACCCTTTGTAGCCCCACTCTTTTCCATTTTCAGGGAATTGCATCAGGTTTATTCCTGCTCTGCACCTCTAAGTGATACTTGCCAAATTAAAGAGGTCTGTTTCAATCTTCTACTTTGTGGTGGGCCTGTCTCTCAAGCAGATCCCTGAATGAACCCTGATGCTTTAAGTTGGCTATAACGCTTCCTAGGCACAATGGGATGCATAGCCACAATGCAGGTTATTAAAAATCAGAACAAATCCTGTTACCTGTTCTGACAAAAGAGTCTGGGGAAACCTCTGATTAAGGCTGTTTTGGATACTCTGCAGCTGAGTGTGAAAATTGATGTATGCACCATTCAGAGCCATCACAGCTAATGGGGTCAAACACCATTGTGCCGGTGCAGAACAGAACAGCCCCATTTGCCTGATGTGTTCTTGCTAGACTCCTCTCATAAAACTTTTGCTGGGGAAATGACATGTTTCATCATTATTTCAAATTCTTTTTAGTAAAAGTCACCATCTTTTCATTTGGACTTCTAACAGCTAAAATCAGTAAGCAGGAAGTCACAAGCCAAAAGGTTTATTGCTTTCCAGGGGAGTTGTAGATCACTAGAAGAATCAGTATCTGTAGACTTCTGAATTGGGTAACTGATTTTGCTGTTCTTGATATCTCTCCTGGCACTTCTGTTCCCTTTCTCCATCCTCCCCCTTTCCTTAGAATTTATGAAATTTAGAGTTTACAGGTTGAAATTCTCAGCATTAGACCCTCATGTTTTTCACTGTTTTGTCTGCGGGAAGGGGACAGGGAGGAAGGTGGTTGAGGGTTCATTTATTGGATTTTTTGTTGCTGTTGTTGACATAAGAATTTTGGTTATGTGTATGACTGGGTTTCTGCACACCATCCTCGAACTACCAGCAGCTGCTTCTGAAAGAAGGCTTCAGTGCTTCGTCTTCAGGAAAACTCAGGTCTGAAGGAACCTGCTGTCAGAAATGAGATTCCCCATTGGCCTGGAGAAAGGCTGGAGAGAAGATGCAACCGCTCCACAACACGATACCCCCTGAAGAGCTCTTCTTGAAGGTATGTTTACAGGGTAGTTTTCAGGCTGGCTTTGTCCAGGCTTCAAGCTGGTGCCAGTCTGGAGACTGCTGATGTCCAGTTGAGCCTTAGCTTGATACCCTGCCCTCAGCAGGGCTCACTGCCTCAGGCTCGGTCCTGTGCTTCTGGGGACCGCACGTGCTGGGACCCTTCCTCTGTGCCCTGAGAGTCCAGGCAGTATAACACCTTGCCCTCAAACAGGTCCAGAAAAAGTTATTTTTTCCCCTTGTGAATAGCTGTGTTTGCTTCATGAATATCTAATTGTTCTGGCCTTGTTTTGTGGTGACATGGAGCCTTGTAACCCGAATGATTTTCACAGAGACATTTACAAATATTAATTACTTGTCCTCACAATGCCCTAAAGGAAAATTATACTTTTTTTAAAAAATTATTTGTTTCACAAAACAAAATTGCTGACTTATCTCCAAAGGGATTTTTAACAACAAAATAATTTCTGTTTTTCTTCAGTGAAATTAGACTACTGTAGATTGGGTTTCACCTTCAATAGCAAGCTAAAGCCCATCTGTGATTTGTCTCTGATAAATTGCATGTGAAAGTATGTCAATAGATGTAATAAAAACATACCTCTTCTGGCAGCAATATTGTGGTGGCTGCTTTATATAGACAAATACAGAGAGTGAAAAAAAGGACTGAGTCTAGAATTATCTTTTTTTTTTTTTTAATCCCCAAAGGGCACTTTTGGAAATCTTGCTAGATACATATTTTGCATTTCTATATACTTTAAAGCTCTGGCACACAGAAAATGTGCCAACAATAGTCTTCAGTCTGATTTGCTTGTTATCCCCAGCCAATGTTTAAGAGATATGGTCAGAATACGTAGGTATGCGCTCTGGCATACCAGGTGAGCTTTCCTAGATGCCTTAGATTTATGACAAGTTTCCCCTGTAGTGCCCACACCCTGGGTTCATGGGGCTCTCGGGCTGCTATAAGCAGGTTTGTGTTAATCCTTCTGGAACATGGAGTCTCTCCTATACAGGGACAGGGGTGGCATTCGGCAGATTACCTCCTCCTGATCTAATCAAGATGAAAAGTGACTCACTATGGGTGAGGGAAAAGGGGATTTTTAAAAAACTTAATCTTGCTACAGCTGTGCTAGGAGGAGATGCACAGATCCCAAAGCATTTCTTGCTGCATGGGTGGGAGGTAGCCAGCTCAGAGAAGAGGGTGAAAGAGAGGGCACTTCAGCCTTGCTGGCCTTTTCTTGCCATACTGGAACCACGTGCATGGCTGCTGGGCATGGGGAAATGGATGTGGTGCTTCTGCTGGGAGTGAGCGAAGCAGACTCATCAGGTTCTGCTCCTACACCATTCCTGATTAGCTCCAGTCCACTCAGGGCAGCTTTGCATAAGTACATCCATGCCTGAGAAGCAGCCCAAGGAGAGCCTGAAGCAAGCAAGAGATCTTTAATCTGTTTTTACTCATCTCTTTCATTTTAGGATTGGATATAAAATAAACTTGTTGAAAAGACTGAAGAACTTGGTCTCCAGAAGGTGATGTTGTAGGGAAGGACACCAAGCAATGCTAATCCAGCAAGGATGCAATTTCAAATTCTGCCTAGCATGTAAGTGACCTGTGTGTCATCCTTGTACGTGACCTTTATAATCAAACAGCAGCGTGAACTGCTCTCTTGCAAGGTAAGTTCACAGGAGCCTTTTCCTTGCTTAAACAGCTTCTCCTTGTAAACCCAAACAACCAAACAGTACTGACGGTCTCGGATTTGCAGTTCCAAGGAAATCCCTCTTTTTGCCCTGGGCCAGCAGTGTAAGGTACATTCTTCCCTCAGGCCTTTTGGTGACTCTGCTTCTGCTCCTACCCTCAAACACAATTCAAGGGGCTTTTCTTTCTGGTGCTTGCCCAGCTTTACCTTATCACCCTAAACACTGTATCCTCACCTACGCTGTACTGTTCTCCAAACTGTACTTGGAAGCATACGTGCCTGCGTTCTAGATCAGTATCTCTCTAAAAAATAATATACATAAAATGTACTCTTAAAAACATTACTGGGGTCAAATAAAGCACTAAGCTGTCAGGAAATCACTGAGTTAAATTTGTCTATTCAAAAACATGTCACATACCACCTAAATCCTGACTGTCTTTAGTAATTTGATTTTAGGCTTGAAGGCCAAGTTTCATGAGACATCTTGGATTTTCATAACCTTTTTTTTGTGGAAGGATAAGTTACTATTAATTAACATATGCTATTTGTAAATCCAAGAACAAATTGCTATGCTATTTGCAAATCCACCATTATCTGTGAGATTTACCTGCACAAATGTCTTTTAAGACAGCTGGACTTCCCTTTTAACAAAGGAATGCTGAGTCAGAAACAGTAATGGAACCACAACCAAATTCTCACCCTACACAGGTATGCTGCTCCTAAAAAATCAAACACAAACTCCTTTGTGAAAAGGACTGTGAATTCTGTGGTCAGCAACAGCAGCGCTTTATCCATCTATCACACAACCTCCTCCCAGAGAAGTCTCCAGTCCCACCTAGGCATGAAGCGTGCTCTGTTGCACACAGCTGATCTACTGTCCAGCAGTCTTGCCAGTTGAAAACCACATTTTGATACATTATGTACTCAGCTTTCAGCATAATGAATAGGAGATTTGTTTTCATTACACAGTCAAGACAGAATTAATACAAACTAGCTGCAACAGGAACAGCTTTTGGAGTTACTCCTTCCTTTGAACTGCTTATCTGCTCTTCAAGAATGCTTCCGGATACTGTGCAAACATCTAGAAAAGGTCACGTTTCTGGGACACTCTGGGTTTTGAAGTGGGGTAAAACTAAGCTTTCAAAACAAAAGTAACAGCCTCGATCACAGCTCTCAAAAGACCAGTTATGTCCTCATTATCCCAGTTCAAATCATCTAAACCAACATTTAATCATGTATCCATAAGGAAGCTCTTTCAAATTTCCTGATCCCCCACAGTAATAAAAAAGAATCACATCAGCAATGTTTTGGGCATACCCAGGTTTCACACTCATGAAAAAACTAGGAAACAGCCCTTTGTTCCTTCCAACCTGTGAGATATAAGGGAAAGGGACAGTAATTGCATTTTGCATTTTCCAAAACTGCCTTGCTAGTTATGGGACTTTAATGCTATTTTCAGATGTGACTTGGACATGCAGTCCTCAGAAGTCTTCAACTACAGACTAGTTAGTTATTAAATCAATAGACATCAGAAAAAGTCATCTCTTTGAAAAGCTTGACGTCAGGAGTGTACATCTTACTCCGACTTTGATGTGGAAGTACCCAAGTTGCTATGGGACTTTGCACTCAGGAAAACTTATCCTTAAACAAAACCTCACATGTGACAAGATACTAAAGCATATTCCCTGTAAAGTGGAATTAAGGAGACACAACTGCAGGGAGGAGGAGGAACAGGCACTACTTTGTCAAGCAGAATAAAAAGTGGATGGATTACAAACACTGTGCAGGCTGATACCCATTTATTCTGTTAAGTATTTGAAAAGGAAACCCTACATATTTTCAGATGTGTTAGCACGCAGATGCGGCACTGGATAACTTTAAAGCACGTTAGAGGTGATGTAATTAATTTATACAAAATAGCTTCATGCATTGTGCATCAAGTCTTCCAAACGCTCTGTACATACAGACATGATACACACAGCCCTACTTAATGCTGGGTATGGGTAACGCTGCATTATGCAGTATGTGCTGTAGTTGCGCAGCTGAACAAAAGCCTAACACTCACTGTACTGTCTTTTCACAGATATTGTTCTTTTTCCAACAGACCAAGCTCAGCTTAATTAAGTTTATCCTGGAGTTCACTCCTCTTCTGAAGGTACTAAAGCAGAATATGAAAGAACTACAATTTTCAAAACTTGGCTTTAAAAGTTATTTCTGAAGGATATTATTCTCCTTGTAATACACCCTTCAAAATGCAACATTCATATGATAAATAGTGAAATCACACTTTAAGAACTCCTTTGAAGTGCCATTAGATGCTAATTCCTTCCTGTCTGCCTCCCTTTACTCACTTATAACTAACCCAGAGAGGAAACAGGATATTTTCAATTATCATGTGAAGAAAAAAGAGCCAAGCACATCCTTCATTTTCTAGCTTAAGTAATTCTTCCATTCATTAAGTAAAGCCAAACATTTAAGAAATCTTTATGAAAGTGGAACCTATAATAGTAAACAACTCTACTTCTAGGTGTTAAGAGAACCAAACACAACTTATTATGGAAGTATTAGACCTATGTGGAATTCAGTAAAGTTACTTTTGTGCTTTTTTTATATCTCTATCTCTCTCTATAAATATATATCTCTACTGCCCACTTCTTCATTTTCTAATCAAATTCTGTCATTCCCTCAGACTGCTGGACTCACCCTTAGCAAGCTCTGGAGTGGTTTATTAGTGCTTAGGGCAATGCTGGCAGCCACTTCTGTGTTACAGCTCATCATAAGAACAAAATTTAGAGATGGGAAGATGCAAGCAGAGCTTGCAGGAAGATAGGAAAAGTTCTTGTATATGTTGAATTATACCTTCTCTGCAATAAAGCAAACATACCAGAGTATCACATAGTAGGGCCAAAAGCAGGGAAGAATAATAATGTAAAATATTAAAAGACATGGAATTCACCTTTTGTGTGGCTGCAGCATATCTGCATTATTTGTTATACTGTACATACAGCAACACAATTAGATTGATGGAAAATTTATCAGTGTATCTAAATCACCTAGCTGTACCCCATCCAAATCACATCTGCCCCATCTCCCCTGATCTCTGGATACTCTGCTTGAGCTGATGGGAGCAGGCAGTGATCTATACCCAATTTAAATAATTTTTCCTAGTTTACCCTCCCACTGCTCTGCAAACTCTATACCACCTAGAGAATATGATTAGAAATGCAGTTTCTCACCTGTCTGTATTTTCTTGAGCAGTGCTATTAAAAGACTTTTTCAGTGTGCATCAAGCACTGTAGAAAAAGCTTTGGTCAGGGAAGCAGTCTTCTGATTATTTAAATTCTTTCTAATCTCATGGCATTGGTGATAATTTTTTCTTTTTTTTTTTTATAATCCATATTTGAGGATAGGCCCTTAAAAAATACAAGTGTGTGCATTACTCGCTGTAGCTGCTCCTCTTCAAGTCAAGCAGAATTTTTAATACTTGAAATCTTGGCCTAAAGGTTAATTAAGGCTCCCACTTCCTGGGTTTAAAGCGTAAAATGAAGAGGCTACTAGTTTGTATTATTCAAGTCCTTAAATTCAGCTGTGGTGCCTTTCTGCATTAATGGCTAACTTAGGCATTACTGTCTGCGAACAGCCTGTATCCTTGTGGAGGAGTTTTTACTAATGAGAATGTCTTTTTTGCATACTTCCAGTTCAGGTCCTGATACATAAACTTCT
This sequence comes from Syrrhaptes paradoxus, assembly GCA_013400615.1. NCBI lineage: Eukaryota > Metazoa > Chordata > Aves > Pterocliformes > Pteroclidae > Syrrhaptes > Syrrhaptes paradoxus. Next base: position 149,579 of record VZTO01026606.1, read on the forward strand.
ACCGCTAACAAATGGGCCTGGAAAAAAGAGCTGATGCAGAGAATTTCACTTCCATTGAACTGGCTTCTTGGCTGTTGTGTGGGAGCACTCAAACCAGGGATATCAAATCACCTCCAGCTGTGCGTTCAGGGATAACTACAAGGATTGTGAGGTAAGATGCAGTACATAGAGGATAAGGAATTCAGTTGCAAAAGAATACATGTGGCAAGGAAAACTCTAACGTAAGCCTAGCTTTTTTTTTTTTTTGCTGCTACTTTCAGCCTCCACATTGCACAGGTGTTGCTCCTCCCTGGGCTGTGGGAAGACAGAGGCACACAAGTGCCACGGTGAAGGATGCACAATAAATTTTGCTAGCAGACACGCAGCCCTCCAAGTCCCAGGTGGATCTCCATCCTCCCACCCCATGTAAAGCAGCACACAGATTCACAGTCTCTGCATATTCAAGATGGTACCTCATCCCACCATTAGTCCCCAGCAAACAGCTCGCACATCTTTCTCTCCATCCACTGTGCCGCTTGGGAGCAGAGAAGCAGAGGCTCAGCCAAGGGGAACCAGCCTGAGAGACTCCAGGCTGACCTTACTTATTGCTATAGGTTCACAAGTGTTGAAGATACTTAAGCTTCAAGTGTGAGTAAGGTCCAAACATTCAGAAAAATTATTACTGTGCAATAGGAGGTATTTAAAAAGAAAACCACAGAAATGCTGTAAGGATAACTCAAAAACTGTCCCATGCAGCATCTGGAAACAATATCAAAAAGGACAAAATCCTTTGCTGCCAGGTCTAGACCTGAACCTCAGCCAGGTCCACTGGCAGTAACTGCAAAAGCTTTCTCTTCAGTAGACATGAAGTAGTTTCCAGCTGAAGACATTAACAAACACATAACATAAAATTCACAGAAGTAGACTACGAAATTATACCATCCTGGGGAATGCCTACATCTGTGGCTTTCTGAGGAGTACTTATCATTGCTGAGAAAAACTGAAAATGGATAAAAAAGAGTCCAAGACCATCATCTGCAACGCAGAATGACCACAACTCACCCAGATCAGCATGATTGAGAGCAGAAAGCCATAGTAATCTCTTGGTGTTTTCATAATACAAACAGGTTTTATTTAGCAGATAGAAGTCACAAAAGTCGTGGCTCTTCTGTGTCCTTACTGTGTATGGAACCACACTTTACCACAGCTAAAATAATTTCCCTCTTATGCTTGATAGCACTGAAGTCCTGCGCTGACAAGGACTTTCTTAAACAACAAGAAATCAATTCAACCTATGTCAGGGCTAAGGATGCTGAACATACTTTTTCCTATTAATTAGATAAGCTGCAAATAAACAATTGCATAGGTAGAGTTCAGAAGATAGGCCTATTCTGTAGCATTTATAAAGCACCCCTCAACACAATTCCCTGATGATGCCAAAACTATTTTCATTGCATTATGTATGTGAAATAAGAAAACAACTGCTGTGTTATTTATGAATGCTGGTAAATGCTCTGTGGGTGCAGGTATCCACAGGATAAACCTGCCTGCATGGATTCTCCATTTTGTCTTTGGAGCCAGAAGCTCATTTAATGCTACCTTACCATGACACTAGTGGCTCTCCAGATGCTGTACAACGTAGACCAGAAGCATTATTTCCCCTTATGTATCACATGATGTGAGCGGGATGACTCTAGTAACTTCACTCTATATTTCTTGGGGCTTTTTTGTGGTATTCATACAATTGTAGAATACCAGGTTGGAAAGGACCTCAAGGATCATCTGGTCCAACCTTTCTCAGCAAAAGCATGCTCTACACAAGATCACCCAGCACCCTGTCCAGCTGAATCTGAAAAGCATGTGATGTTGGGGAATCTACTACTTCCCTGGGGAGATTATTCCAATGGCTGATTGTTCTCATTGTGAAAACTTTTCCTTGTGTCCAATCAGAATCTCCCTAGGCATAACTTGTACCCATTACCCCTCAACTTAAGCCAAGGGGGTCTCTTGCTCTGCCTATTTCGCTCACCTTTAGAAGGGATGAACTGTTTTTGTGCTTAATACCTGACCATATTTCTACCTTAAGTATTTTTACTTTTAAGCATTGTATAAAGCACGAAAGAGTCATAGAAGTTATGCCTTCTGCTTCATGTTTTAAAATAAAGCTTCACCCTCTACTAGATTTTGCAGCAGAGCTAGTCGGTGGAAAAAAACCCTGAAATTTTAGGAGGCAGTAATCCTGGTCTCATGCGTATCACGTTGACTCTAGAGTAATTCAACTGAAAATCAAAAGAACCATATTCATGCTGCTGCTGAATTTGAATTAACAGTAGGGAAGACTGCTTAAAACTGCCTGGCAGAATCTTTCTGCCACAGCTGCTAATAGGAAAGGAAAAGAAAACCAAACAAACAGCTTTAGTTTTCAGATTAAGAAGGGGTGAACCTATAAATTAGAAGCAACCTTCCTCCCAGGTCTTTAGTTAAGAGCTACACACAGCTAATATGAAAACAAAACCCAAGAATAATATGAAATCTCAATGTTTGTTTATTTTTAGAAGAGGCAAAAGCTTTCAAAAGCATTAGCATAAATGAAAGTGCATCTTCACCCAGAAGGAAGGCTATCTCTTCAAAGTGTGACACAAAGAAAACATTTTAGAGTAATACATCTAGCTTGGCATGCATAAGGACAGCACTGTCCTTATCATTAAATATCTGCTCAGGTATTCCCAGCACAACCTCCTTAAATACAGTGTGAATAATTATGGAAAGATAACACTTGCAAAGATTTTAGGGTATTTTCTGTTTGTAATTATTTGCTGAAAGCATTACAGATGCGAATCAAAACATCAGAGCCACAAGCCTCCTTTCCTTACAGTTGCAAGATGAAACAGGAGAATAAAGAGATAACTTCCCAGAAGAACATGAACATCCCAAAGGTAGAGTTGGGAATGTTGCTGCTGCCTGGCAGGATCCTGAGGTGAGCATCTGTCTCCTACTGAGCAGAGAGATACCCACATTATATATAGAAAGACATGCGGATCAGAAGGGCAAATTAACTTCCACCCTACTAGAGCCTGAATTTCAGGAAGATTTCTGCATCATCTAATTGGGGTTCTTGGATTTAGGTTTGCCTATCAGCCTTTTTACATACAACAAAACACCTTATTCTAGCCTTTCAGCACTAGGGAGCTCTTGAGACCTCAAGCCTATATATTCTTGAAAGCAGAGGATTTAAACCGAAGATTCAGACAGGTATCATCAATCACCAGCAAGCAAATATTTGGTTAAAAATGTGAAGTACTATAATTTATTTTCCCAATACAATTTCTGGCTAAGGTACCCTGGAATGGTCATGAATATAAGATGCTTAAATGACCAAAAATAATTAATTTTTAAATGTGAAGAATTATTTAAGCATGAATTATTCACAGCCCCCTTCCCACCTGCAACATACTACTTAATCTATGATTTTTCCATGTCATCCTCAAAACCACTTATGTTTCCAGACCACTGCAGCAATTCTCTGAGGCTGTCTTGTGCCTTCACAGCATTAAGAATAAGAAAAAAAAGCAGGGAGCGTGATAAATTTAACAACTATTTACAACCAGCTACGCTAGCAATAAACAAACTGCAACTTCTTATCACAGAGCTTTCGTACCTGAAATACTCTGTGTAATGAAAATTATATTCCCTCTCAGAGCTTAATGCAGTAACAGAAGGGCTGAGAGCACATCAGTAATTTACAGGAACATTGCATTTGGGATAATTGCTATATCAATGTAAAGCTAGAACTACAAGGGAGGCCACTGAACCGAGTTCTCACTTAACAGAAATCCAAACATCTTGAGGGATGGAAGTGCAGAGAGAAGGTAACCAGGCAATCGTGCAATCGCTTACCGAGCCGTAGCAATCGATTCAGGACTAAGGCATTTTTAATGCTACTGGTCTCAGGTTGTATGAAGTTACTCGCCTTCCACTTGTGTCTTGTTTTCACAGCGCCACAGAAAAGGGCCGATGGGTAGTTAAGCAGGCAGCCCTGGAAAGACAGCAGTGCCTGCAGGCAGCAATCAGCCAACAGAAAATGTTGACATCAATCTCCACCACGCTGGTGGCATATCACATGGAATACGATTGTTGCATGGAAGTTATCTCCAGGAAAAGGGCTATACGGGGTTCACCTTGGTTGACCAGTTTGTGATAAAACAATTGTTTCATTTCTCACCTGTGCAAACTAACCTGACCCTGCTACAGCCCATATAGTCACAATAAGCAAACAGAAAATTATCAGTACAATAGTTCAATTACAGATAGCTTGTGGGTAAGATTAAATTAATTTCAATCTTGTTTTTTTAAAGAAGCTGTGTTAGGCCACCACCAAGACCATTTGAAACAAATTTTAAAAAAACCCTTAAAATTATTTGAAAGATATCAATATTCAATTGACTTCAAGGTCAAAATTAGACAATGAGTCATGTGTATAGTCTCAGAAAACCCATTCTGGATTTCAAGAGTACCTCTAGTGAGCGTGGGGAGGAAATACCTTTTTCTCTGCTTTCTGTGTGAGTTGGAAGTGTGCCCTCTGCAACACAGAGCCCAGAGAGTAACCGAATACCCAGGTCTGCCTACATGAGCTGTGCAAGCTTAAAGCATATCTAAAGCAAAAGCTAGCAACCCCTTTATCACTTACATCGGAAAACATGGATTAAATACCCAGGCAGCTACATCAACATGCAAAATCTGCCAGCATTGCCAAGTGCAGGGAGCTCATTTCCTGAGCCCTACTCCACTTTCCCGGGATCTGGTCTCAGGCCAGTAAGCAGCCACCCAAGGACAGAAGTTTGATCAGCATGAATCTGAGCTATTTACCTACTGATTTGGTAACCGAGATCCAAACAATTCTGTCAGCCTGAGCCTCTTCATCTATACACTGAGAGGAACAACACTTTTTTGCCTTGTAGCTGGCTCAGAGGAATGCACATGGAAAGATTTACATGTTGTTATAAGAGCCTAGCTGCTCTTCTTGCCTTCCTGTTTTAGGAAAGCTTCCTGAACAGATGCTGAATGGGATCATTCACAATGTTCCTTTGAGGTAAGATGGCTACACTGGTGGAGCAATGCATATACAGAACAATCCTGTGATGGCAAAAAGATTTTCTGAAAAAAACACCCCCCCCCCTTTTTTTTCCTATTTTTTAGCAGCATGTTCCCTTTTCTAGAAGAAAAAACCCTCAAAACCACCATCTCCTTTACATTACATAAACTAAAACCAGTAAAACAGTATTATTATCCCTTGACAGAAAGTTAGTGCCTATACTTAAATTGTCTTATTTAACAAAGTCTCTACTAGTGCAATGAGATATAATCTTTTCAGGTGCTTCCCTGGCCCACTGAAACGAGCAAGGAGCATGATCTGTTGCATGGCTGTTACACCCTCTGTCCCACCTGTGCTCTGCTAATTAATGTAATAAAAGCAGCGCTGCAAACCTTTAACAAGACTGCTGACAGTGCTAATAGACACATCTTGCTCAAAACCTACACACACATATACCTCTCTGGAGGGAACTAGTGACCCATTTATATACATCAACTCTGGGGTGTTCCGCTACTTTCTTGTCTCCTTGCCTAGGTATGTAATGAAGTTGATGTAAGGCAGGAACAGATTAACTGAAGTCAGCTGTACCACCCCAGACTAGGCATGAGCCTTGAGGGCAATGACAGGTGGATTTGCTCAACTCCCTCCCCAGAAGATGGCTGGGCCCTTCATGGATGCTGGGAACATGAGGGCAGCAGCAGGCTCTCATTGCCCTGACCAGATTTAGCAGGGGCCTCCACGCTGCCCCTGTATTTAACTGTATAAAAGTATATTGTTTATGCATATACTGTATGCACACTGTGCCTGTTTGTGACTTGACTTCACAGCTCCACCTCAGCCCTGACTTGTCACCAGAACCTTGCCTGGCCCTTGGCCGACCCTGGTTGATGCTACCAGACTGTCCCTGCCCCTTGTTGAGGCATGAGGGCAGGGTCCTGCCAGCCTTCCTGTCCCCATGCTCCCCCTTCCTAGTGAGGCAGCCCTGATGGCAGCGACTAGGCTTCAGCCCCAACCATTGTGGGATTTCTCCTAGTGCTAATTTCACATCTCATGGGAGAGAAATATAATGAGATCTGGCTATGAAACAGTCATTTCCATTTGTGAAAGGGATAGCACAAAGAAAGAAATGAGAACACATTTCCATATGTACAGTCCCTGCTAAACAATCATCTCTGCAAACCTCTCCACAGCGTGTGTGGTGCACGCTGCCTTTATCCACAGGAGCAGCCGCACCACCAGAATAATTAATTAATCTAGGCACCATCACATCAGCTCAGCAGAGCTGATATAACAGAGCTGGATCAGATTTGTTTTATTTCAAAGATCACAGTTCATGTGCAATGGTGTGGCAACACAGATTAGTCACATTAAATATAATTTGGGGCTAATTAATGAATGCCGTATCTCATGGGGGCCCAGACCACATTCAAATATCTGTTTACAATCACTACACATCAAAACCAACACTTTCTCATATCCCCGTTTTAAAACTAAAACAACAAGGTGGAGAAGTAGCCCACCTGAGGAAGAGAGCATGGTGGTTCCAGAGGGCTGGCTGGGCATGGGTGAAGCCAGCATTGAAGCAAGATGGAGCGCTGGGCTTGGAGAGCAGCGCAAAGCCCGGCCACGTGGACATGCAAGGCAGGGGACGGAGCATGTGCTGGGAAGAGGACAACATGGTGGAACAGCTCTACAGGTGACAGATTAAAGGTCCTGTTTTCCTGTTAGCATCATTCCTTATGTCACCTATAGGGTCAATAAATGACCCAACAGTATTCAGAAAACTCTCCTAACACAGCTAATAGCTTTAGCATGGCATGAGAAATATGAAAATCATGTATTTTAATACCTGAGGTGAACAAAATATCTTATTCGGTCTGATCCACTTAGATGGGTGTGGTAAGGTGGCAGAAGGAAAGCTAGCCATGGAAAACAAGCTACCTAGAAAGGTAGCTGTGATTTTATAGGGGATGCAGGAAAAACATGCACAGGGCTAACTGGACTGGGAGTGACTTCATTTTTGTTAGGATTGCCAAAGCTAGAGGGTGGCAGCCCTTGGCATGTTGGTGAAAGCATACTGCCAAATGAAGATGTCAAGATGTCCATCATTTACACTGATTAGCTGGGGAAGAGCCAAAAGATTTCCAGTTTTTTGAGGGGAGATGGGGACTATGGCACAGCCAGGCTGTTTTTCTTCTGAAGGCAGTATTACTGCTGATCTTGAGGAGGAGATTAATGTCAAGTTCTTTGGCAATAATTAGGATACTTAATAGAGAGGATAGAGGGTTTATCTTCTTCCCTTCCCCCTTATTTTCAGCTGGATCTACTGGTTCTACATGAATTATTACTAAAAATCAATCCCTAACACTGAACCACGTATTCTGGATGAAATGGAAGAACTTCTCAAAAATGTATGTATGGTAATTTAATGCAGCTGATTTTTGCCCAGGAAGATAGAGAATAAGATAACAGTATCCATTTATTTTATTGGTTCTTTACTCTACTTGGAAATCTTAAAGGTGCATCTGGTTGTCCAGCCATCAGCTATCACTTTACTAATTTCTTTCAAAAAAATCTTTTGAATGGAGACTGGCACACCCAGTATAGATTTTGAAAGCCTGCTTTGCAAATCAAATTTTCTGACACAAGTGTAAGCATCCTTCATGTCTACTTATACCATATTCATCACATGGGCCCAAGGCTGCTTAGATGACCCTCCGTTTCCCCACTTAAGAATTATTTTGCACTGGGATTTGTCTCAGTGTTCACTTTACTGCAGAACTGCAAGATAACATGGGTAAAAGACCTTCCTCTGTCCTTTAGTGTTTCATTGAGTATGGGACTCAAGTGAAGAGCTCAGCTGCAGTCAAAGTTTGTCTTAACAAAAAAGCCTGATTAAATAAGAGAAATTTACCATTTAGCAGAATCCTTCAGCCATTCATAAAAGGGAAAGTCAAACACAATACTTAATGCTTTGATCAGAAACTCTGCTTAAGTCTTTGACTTGTATCCTTGATGACCTTTAAATTGCATTTGAATACATTTCAATTACCGAGGCAGGAAAATTACACTGGCAGATGGACCAAGGTCATTACCACTTTACTAACATCTCTACCCTCCCTTTTGCCCAAGCCTCTGTATTTTCTATGACTTTTAGAATAATAAATTATCTTTTATTCTTCAGAGAGGGATGTAGCTTGATTTGTTTTAAATCCTGACCCAAACTGCAACAGATGTTATAATTATTGGGCAGAATACTTGGGAGGCTGTGGCACATCTCCATTTTGATTTGCTATTGGAAGCCTCAAAACCCAATAAATAAAAGTACAGAGAAGGGCAGAAGCAGGAGGGTGACCCAAATGCATTAGCATTACTCTAGACAAAGACTCTGAAAACATAACAATCAAAGAGTTAAAGTGATCAACTTTAACTTTAGGAAGAAATGTCAGAGGTAGACTGAGAACTGCACTAGGGAAACAGTGACAGATAAGAGCAAGAGTCAAACTCACAGATTTGAGCAAATTAACACTTACTAAAAAAGAAGCTGTAAGAGGCTTCCTCAACCCATCAATGCTGATCTAATAGTTAAGTTAACAGCAAAGAATGGGCACTATGCACTACATTAGACAACAAAAGGTCTTAATTCAGTATGTTATGAGAGAGTAAAACATTAGAGTTCTCTTGTTAAAAAATATTTGGTTTTTTTTATAAAGGAGAAAGGAAAAAAGATTCACTAACAATATATTTTTTTTCAAATCTTAGTTGGTTATTTGTAGTCTTACAAGTAAAAGCAAACAAACAAAGCTCACACGTCAACATAAACTTCTTCCTCTGCTCAGAAGTATGCCCCAGAAAGGGTACTCCTTAACTAGCTCAACTTGCCTTGTGGCTTTGATGCGTGCATGCATCCCATATGTGCAGAATGGATGTGAAAAGTCATTTGGGAAGACCCCCACAATTGCAGTCACTACTAACTGCAGTGGCCTTTACCTGGTAAAAATGAGGTTCAGTCTTCTGAGACTTCTTTCACAGCTAATTATGTTAATCTTGGTTCAGAGTAAAGACAGTCTACAGTGAAGTGCTGTAGGCTTGGTATTGGTTGACCAGCAGCTTCATTATAGCTGTAATCTTACTAATGCAGAAAAACTTTATTGTCTCCCCTCATGGAGTTATAAGTGGACTTAATCTCATATTTCAATCAAGTTTAACAGAACATTAAATATAAGTGCTGTCAGTAGCCAACTTCTTTAATGAATGCAGCAGTACATAAAGCTGAACTGAATTATTAATGAAACTACTGCAGAATTCACATAATGGTAGACACAATCCGTAAAAAGTGTTGAGTAAATGTCAACATTATCTAACAAAATAACCACTATCCTACACCTTAATTTTGAATAATCTAAAAATTGTCATGGAAGTAATTTGTGTCATCTTTCAAAACCAGTAAAAATTTGGCAAAGTACTACAGGTAGTACAAGGTCCTGATGTAATTAACTTCACTGACCAGAATGCTCATAAAGTGTGTGTCCTTGGCTAAGCACAGCACTGCCATGGTCTCCGTTTCAAGAGAACTGATGGGTCAGCACTTAATGTCATAACAGAAATACAGGAAGGTTACTGCAGGCAGACCTTTACAGTTGTTTTATATACTACTGTTCCTGTACTGAAATAATAGATATTTTACGTAACACCATAGATAGTGTGAAAATACAGAGAGTGCAAAGGAGAAGCAGGACAAAACCCCCCACCCCCCTTATTTTTCACAATCATGCTGAAGACTCAGCATTTTAAGATGTGCACGTGGTGGGTTTTCTTGCTTGCTTTTTACCTTGTTAGTGCCATGATCACAATACTGCCTGCACATCATGTTGCAGTAACAATACCTATTGCATTTGCTGGGGTTATATATTATATTGGACCAGACTCCCAAAGGGAAATGTACTCAGCCCCAGGAAGCTTCTGCTGGAGGCTCACACTGGAGCAGCCCCCGATGCTGGGCTCAGCTCTCTGCCTCCTTTTTAAGCGGCTCCATGGCTCGGCTAGAGAGTCCCTACATAAAAAACCCAAGATTTTCTGTATCCTGGTGGCTCGCATACTCCCCTAAAGCAGAATGGAAGAGAGAGGTCTCCTCTGTGCTCCACTAAGTACATTTTGTTTCTCTCCAATAACTGTTTGAAGTAAATCAGACTTTCCCATATGGCCCAACTGGCAGAAACTAAACCATACACACCCTCCAGCTGCTTCCAGACTGTCTTTAGTGTCCCTAGGAGTCATCAAAAGCTCAGACCATGCTGAGGACATCTCACTACTCCACTTTACCTGGGCAGCAGGCAGTAAAGGCAAGGGCAGATTTTCAGAGAAAGAAAAAAATTCACAAATAAAGGATCCCTAGCCTATGCATGATACATACATTAAGACAGACAATCCTGGAGGAAAAAAGGGGGATGGGACAGAAAGAGCTATTTCATCTCACATTATACATTCTGCTGTTTCCTCTAGACTGTCAAAGCAGGTAAATGCTGACTGTCCCTCCTAGTTTCTCCTGCCCTAAACTCACAGCAATATTTCATCAGCAATAATATTACTTTAAAAAGAAGCACAAGATAAAACTTGTGCATTTGACTGTAATGCAGGAGCCAGCTTCCCTGAGAGATCCGCAATGCTTATTGCAATGTAAAGAAGACACCTTTGCGTTAGTGAGTGATCATGACTTTTTAAACAACTTGACATTTCTAAACCTGACATAGGTCAAACAAATTGAGACATGCCTAATTCATGGCAACCCCTTCAATATACAATACAGCAGGTTTTTCATGCACTGCTATCACTGAAGACTCTACTTAGTCAGCTCAAGAAGCCCAGGATCTTCTAACACTACTGTGTTTCTGCTTTATGATCACTTCTGGCTCTTTCTTCTGTGCTACTGAGCTCCATTCATAAACCTCAAAGAACTTGGTGTCTAAGCAGGGCCATGAAAAAGCACATCACAGGGAGGACTGAATGCTGAACTACTACTGACTGACAGCAGGCATGAAAGCCAAAAACTGTTCCCAATTCTGCTACTGACTTGCTACTTGTCTCTGTGCCTCTGTTTCCCTTTGTTATTTGCAAATCAACTGGAATCACAAAATTCTTCAAATATTTAGGTCAAAAATACAGTACAGGACAACAAAAAGATACACTCATCTATGGCCATCCTTTACAGCTCACAAGCCTGGCAACCTACTGTATCCTTAAAGTTGGCCAAAGCAGACTCAAATGACATTAGGAGAAGAAACCAAGCTCTCTCTCTTCAGGAGTGGCAACTAGAAACAATGCAGGTTTATAAGGGTAAGTATTTTCGGATATTTTTGAGCAATTTTGTTCAATACATTGCCAGTGCAACACGTTTTACTGCAATAAAGACAGGTGCTATTTAATTATTAGGGTTTTTTTTTAATAAACAGAATGGTAATGTGAAACTCGTAGGCTACAGGTTAGCTTTTATAGCTATGTGCATTAGAGCCCCATGTCAGTGTTGCCATCAGTCAACATCAGGCTCATTGGAAAGGATGCCAACAACAGAATGCCCTTGCTGCTGCTAGGAAAGGCCTTTAGCCCAGGCTGCTGTGATAGGGTCTGGGATTTTGCTGTTCAGCATACAGCAGCAAGATGATGTCAAACGCCCTAGCAAAGCTCTATGTCCCCTACAACTAAACCACACACATCAGGTAACACTATAATAAAGTTCAATCCCTGTTCTACATAATTTTGCTGGTCTAAGTTACAAGAGCATTCCTGCCATTACATGCTGTTTCAATCCAGGAAAGAGTTTTACTGAACTGGTACAAAGCACGGTTTTATGAGATGTCCCACTGGTAGAGCCTGTAGGTATTCTTGTACTTGCAAAGGAGCCCTCTGCATAGGTATGGCCCCAAGCATATGAATTGGGAATACAGCACTGAGGCATCAGCTGGACAGAAATCCCTTCATGGTTTTTCCCTCTTTGAAAAGTGGTTCTCCAAAGAAATCTCAGACTAACTCCAGATGTTCCTTAGGAAGTCATTAGTCCTTGAGAAATTTGGCATCTTGAAGTTACTTCGCATCCCTCAGCGCTAACCTCTCCTAAACACAGTGGACCAGAGCTATATTCCTATGGCTCTCGCTCTAACTAGAGAGTCTCTGTCCCTTACACCAAGGAGACAATAGTAATTTCCCTGCAGGAAGCACAGTTCATTATATGCTGCTGTCAAGTATAAAATAGCTTTTGGCTGCTTTAGATTTTTTGCTTTGTTTTGTTTTGCAGTGTGACACAGAATAGAAGGCAATGCACATTGAACTCTTTATGTGATAGAAGGCACAACTGCCACTACACAAGTTGAAGCAGCTCAAGAGCTGAAAACAGCCACTTCCTGCAGAGAATTTATGTGATAAAACTTGGACTCACTTTTGGAGTCAGGCAATAGATATTCAGCCCAGTACAGAGCAGCAAGTGTATCGAACGCAGGCTGTGTAAAATTCAGCATGCAGCTTACCCCAAATTAGCCTTTTGTGCAATGGCTTCACTGCTCAGGGAAGATTTCTTAAGAACACCTCCTTTTCTAAGGCTGTGAAAGTGTACATGAAAGAAACAACACCGACTGCAGTAAATGTAAGGTTTAATGTCTCAGGGATAAGCTACTACCAACATTTTCACATGACATAATAAGGCTCACGTTTAAATACTGTGGGCTTTGTAGAAAATGGGTTTACCTGAGAAAAGAAGATCCAGACATTTAAATCTGGTACTGACAAAATGAGTGGGGATTTTGCCACTAACCTTAAAGGAAATAGGACCCTGGGTTGCCAGGGCATGATCACAGAACCATAGAATGGT
>VZTO01026607.1:1947-13427 GCA_013400615.1 Syrrhaptes paradoxus
CCCAAACACGGCCCCTGAGCTCCCTCCTCCCCCCTAAACGCAGCCCCGCCGCTTCCCCGCAGGCCGCGAGCTCCCCGTCCTCCCTCCCTCAGGATGGCCCGTGGGGTCCCCGCCACCCTTCTCCCCCGGACACGGCTCCTCGGCCTCCCTCCCCCAGCAGGCCTCTGCCCTCCCCGCGGCGCTGAGCAGGGCAGGCGATGGGGACCCACCTCTCTGGGGGGCGGCTGTCACTGTGCCCCCGTGTCGGCTCCGTGCCGGTCCAGGGTGGGACCCCCGACACCCTCTTTCTGTCCCACCTCCCTCCAGCGCCCGCCCTGGGCACCCACCACCCTCCACAGGACCCCTGGGCACCGCCGCTCTTGGCCAGCGTGTCTGTCGCGGCCTGGCCTGTGTCCTCGACGTTCTTATCCTTAAAACCATCCGCAGGCAGAAGACAGCGCGGGCACTGCTGGTGGGACATCTTCCCAAAGGGCTGGAGGGACACATCACCCCGGGGCAGGGACATCAGTGTCCGTCCACGGCCGGAGCATCCCTGCCACGGGGCTTGGCTCAGACCTTTCCTGCCTCTGAGGCAATAAACCGCCAAAGCAGGACGTTTCCACACAGAGATGGCCCAACCGGGCACCGCGCCATGCAGAGCGCTTCCCCTGCTCCCCGGCAGAGCTCGGCTCTTCCGCAGCAACTCTCCCCTGGGTTTGGATGTGCCGCAAAGCTGTGGCCCTCACCCCAGCCCTCCCGCATTCCTGCAGAGCTCGGCTGTGCGGGTTTTGCCCTGTGACCCCCACAGACCCCCACCACCCTCTGCAGGTCCCCTGGGGCTCTGAAGACCTGACCTGCAGGGGGTTCACATCAGCCACCAGCAGATGAGAGCGTAGCCCATCCTCCCGGTCCTTGCGGCAGCTTGTCCGGAATCACAGAATCCCAGGATGGTTTGGGTGGGAAGGGACCTTAAAGCCCCCCCAGTGCCACCCCCTGCCATGGGCAGGGACACCTCCCACTAGCCCAGGTTGCCCAAAGCCTCATCCAGCCTGGCCTTGAACCCCTCCAGGGATGGGGCATCCACAGCTCCTCTGGGCACCCTGGGCCACTGCCTCACCCCCCGCACAGGAAAACATTTCTTCCTCACATCTCANAGAAAACCTGGCTGTGAGGATTCTGGGGGGTCCATGAGGGGGTCCCCATGCATCCAGGGTGCAGAGCCCTGTCCTGGGGCAGGGGGTGAGGGATGTCCCAGGGACCCAGCTCTCCTCCCCTGGGGGCTGCGCTTGCCCCCAGTCCCCTGCCAAGGCCAAGCCTTGGGGCTGAGTGTCCTCGTACAGAAAGTGCTCCAGCCCTTGGACCATCGTGGTGGCTCATCCCAGAGTTGCCCCCTGAACCCCCGCAGGTGCTTTTATGGATACGAATATTATGGACAGCAGGGCTTGATGGGCTTCCAAACAGCAGCAGAGTCCAAGCTAGAGTGCACCAAGAGCTGCTCCTCCTCCTCACGCTGTTTCACAGTCAGCCTACAGCGACTTCCTGGCGTTGCACACAGCTTCTTGCCAACCGTTAGGAAAGAGCTTCTCGTTTCAGGGGAGGGGGACTTCGGAGAGGCTCGCCTTGCACAAGTCCTTCTGCTTGGATGCCTCCAGTGGCCTTTAGAAAGGAGGTGAGCACCCAGGAAAGTGTCCACTGATGGAAGATGGTGAGTAAGAACGGGACCTGGGCTGTGCTGGACCTGGAGACAGGGCACAGGGAGCGGTGCCGTGTCTCCTGCTTGGAATGGCTTCGACCGTGTCCTTGCGAGGAGCTGGATCATGCCAAGACCCTCGCTCCTCCTGGAAGAGAAAGTCCTCCTGTACATCTGAGCTGGTCGGAGCTTCAGAGGTCTCTGACCAGTTGCTGGGCTCAGTGCGAGGTTTGCTGGGTGATGTTGGGCTGGATATAAGATCTGTAAAAGAGGAGGAGGAGGCCACACTCTGCTGCTGAGTTCAGGAGAGCACCCACCAGTGCAAAGTGTATTGAAAAAGCTGGAACTGATCATGGTGACAGCGGTGCCGTGTCCCACAGGTACACCTGTGGGCTCTGTGCAAGTCACAACTCATGGAACAGCTCCAAAATTGATGGTAACAAACCTCTGAATCATTCAGGTGCCAAAAATCCCAGTGGCATGTTTGGGAATCTGGAAAAAGTTGCTTTTTTCTCTAGTTTGGGTGAAAGCCCCTCTGCCCAGTGTGCAGGAAGAAGTGAATTCGTGCTGCTCTACCGCAGCCTCCACAGAGTGCTGCGTTTGCAGCGTTTACCAGGGCAGTTGGGGTGACTGCCTGGGGATGTGAGGGGAACTTGCACTTATTTAGGTATATATGCATTTGAGCACCTATGTCTGAAAATGTTGTGCTAGCTTCTTTGCATCCTACCCTTTCTGTTGTGAAAGAAAAAAATTACACAAGCACAAACCTGAACTGAAATCCCAGAGGGAGAAGGGCTTCAAAATCGAAGCCTGCACCTTGCCGAGGGCAAGCAGAGCAGCCAGCTCCAGTGCAAAGGGACACTATGGCCTGGGGACAACGGGGTGGGGCAAAGATGGGGGAAGGCAAGATGATCCTTCCCCTCCCATAAGCTCCAACTGAGAAGCTTAGGAAAAACGTGACCCCATCCCACCTGAGTTTTGTGCCGTGCTTTGAACATGGCGCTCTTCTTCTTTCTCTGGAGGCTTCAGAAAAAGGTGCTTTTTGGTCACTCAGGAAGCCAGGGCAGCTCTGTGCTGGGGCCAGCATGTCCCAGTTCACGTGTGCACTGTGTGAGCAGCACAGGAAACGCACTGGTCAGAAAAGTAGGGCGTATCTGCTGCCTCTTGGCCTTTTATTTTTTGCACACAGGCTTTGGCAGGACTAGTTTCAGCAGTGCTGTCCTGGGTTTTCCTCTGGGGAGGGATGCTGACGGCTCTGTGTGGTCTCCCCCACTAACTCCTGCCCTGGGTTCACCATGGCCTTCGTGGAACCAGGGCCAGCGCAAGGCAGGTTGCTCCCGTCTGAGCCCTGGGCAATCTCCAGGTCTCAAATTCTGCCCTCAGGAGCTTTGCTACTAGTAGGGTATAACCCCCCACCCCATCCCTCTGTTTTGGTGGTCCCTGGTAGTGGTGAAGGGTGGATAAGACCAGAAGAGTCCATGAAATGCCTCCTGGATGCCCTCCTGGTGGTGGGACCTGTTCCCAACCCCGTGCAGCCCAGTGTTGTTTTCTCAGACACGTTCCAGGACTGCTTTGAGCCAAGACCACATTTCATGGAAGAGGCTTAGTGTCAGGCCATGTTGAAGAGATCCTGCGTTCCCCAGGGGGCTCTTTGACTCGTTTTGCTCCACGGTGTTTTAACTGGAGCTTTTCTTAATGGTCGCAGACACATCTGGAGGGAAAAGAGGCCACCGTGAGGTACCTACGGGCAAAGCTCCGAGGGAACAGGAAAGACCCTCCCGAAGCCGGCAGCTGGCTGGAGAGTCGCTCCGTAGCATCTCCTGCACCGGAGCTGGGACAGGCCCCCACGCTGGGCTTCAAGGGTGAGCTGCCTCCCGAGCCCTCCCGGACCAGGAGGGTGGACTTCAGCAGGGCTTCTCCATCTCATGGTAAAGCTCAGAGCGTGGGGCAGCGTCTGCCTCCTCATCCCGTCTCTGAGACACCGGGATGGATGGTGCGACTGAAGAAGGGGACTGTTCAAGACACCAGCTTCCCCCCAGTCCCTGCAAAGCCAGGAGGAGGAGACGCGTTGAACAAGGAGGTGGGAGCCGCCTCCGACTCTGCCTGGAGAAACCCAGCCCAGCAGACGTGGGCACTTGCCAAAGACAAGGGTGCCCCAGTGGTTCCTGCCAAAGGCGCAGCTGCTGCTGCCTCCCTGGGTGCCCCAGGAAGTCCCCACAGGACAGGGCACCCGGCTGTGCCTCGGAGGAAGCCTTTGCCACATGTCAAGGTGCTGGGAGCAAGGCCAGCCAAGCCCAGGCGCCCTCCTCTTGTAGATCTGGAGAAGTTTGGTGCAGCTGCACATCCTGGGACATCCATCCGCCCTGCCATGGAGCCACCGAGGAGCACTCAGACAGGTAGGGCCAGGCTCGTGCAAGTTCCCCAGTGAAGGATGCTGCTTGTTCAGGAAGGAAAATCTCCCCAGTTAGAGTCTGAAACTCCTGGGAGATGGAAATACTGGGGAGGGGGTGGGCTGATGGAGGGGTGGGAGCTGGTAATGCCAAAGGGGCTTTCATAGGCATAGCATGGGGAAGGAGAGAGAAGGACAGCAGGTGAAGAAATGAAGGGGACTAAGTGCCCTGTCCCTGGCTGGGGACAGATGTCAGGCTCTGGGATGCCTGCAGGGAGTAGGGTTGGAGTAAGTAACATGAGGGATGCTGACCAGCTGGAGTGAGCCCAGTGCAGGGCACTAAGATGGTTGGGGGCTGGAGCAAAAGAATCATAGAATCACA
The DNA here is from genome assembly GCA_013400615.1 of Syrrhaptes paradoxus. Lineage (NCBI taxonomy): Eukaryota > Metazoa > Chordata > Aves > Pterocliformes > Pteroclidae > Syrrhaptes > Syrrhaptes paradoxus. The sequence goes on from VZTO01026607.1 coordinate 6,388, forward strand.
GAATGGTTTGGGTTGGAAGGGACCTTAAAGATCATCAAGTTCCACCCCCCCTGCCATGGGCAGGGACACCTCCCACTAGCCCAGGTCGCTCAAAGCCTCATCCAGCCTGGCCCTGAACCCCTCCAGGGATGGGGCATCCACAGCTTTTCTGGGCACCCTGTGCCAGTCTCTCACCACCAAAGAGAGGTTGGAACCCAGGCTTGTTTGTCTGGGAGGAGATCCTCTCACTGCCTACAGCTACCTAAGGGGAGGAGAAGATGCAGCCACACTGTTCCCAGAGGTGCCCGGCAGCAGGACCAGAGTTGAGAGGCATGAGCTGTAGGGGAAATTCCAGTTAGATATTAGAAAATTATTTCTTGTGAAAGCAGCGCAGCCCTGGGGCAGGCAGCAGGGAGATGGGTATCTCCATCCCTGGACACATTCACTTGTCCCCTGGATGAGGCGCTAAACAACCTGCTCTGTCTCTGGGGCCAGCCCTGCTCTGGGCAGGAGGAATCATGAGAGACTCCAGAGGTCCCTTCCAACCAGGCCACCTCTGTGTGGCTGTAAAGGCAGACACGCCTGGCTGGTGGGAAGCAGAGCTGCTCTCCATCCCGTGGGCAAGAAGCACTTACACACCCTCGGCCACAGGCTCTCCAAAGCTGGCAGCACATTGCCTGCAACACCGTCCTGAGGGAGCTGCCGGGACTCCCCGGACACGGGGTCCATGGTGCTGGTGCGGCGTGCCCCGCTTACCCGCTGTCCGTGGGATACAGGCCTTGGTGCCTCTTGGACGTGGTGGTTCTCCATGGTTCAGCGTGAGCCCTGCTGTGCTCCACGGTGGCCTTCCAGATCTCTTCCTTTCCTTATCAGAACTGCAAAACCTGTCTGGGTTATGCTCTAAGAGGTGATTGTTGCGCTGGCACTCAGAGGCATTTCTCAGGTCTTGCCGTGCTGGGAGATGCTCACGTAGTGAGACTGGCCCTGGCCCGAGTGGCCCTGGCAGGAGGAGTGAGTGATCTGCTCTCCGCACGTCCTACAGACCAGCACTTTTCAAGTATTTTTTTGTCTCATGGGTACTGAGGCAAGTTTGAACATCTAGAATTACACTCCTGACTTGATTTGGTTAGTTTTGTGAATTTTTAGGGCAATCTGATGATTTTTAGGTTTTTATGATTGCACTTTTTTTATTTTTATGATTGTACGTTACTCGGCACAGTGACCCAGCAGAGCTGCGATGCTGTACAGCACATCTTTGTGCCGGCTGGTGGTTGGTGTGGTTGACCAGGCTGGTGACAGCTACAGGGCTGGTGACAAAAATAATGGGATCTTAGCAGGGATGGAGGCATGCTGGTGATCGTGTAGGGTGCAACACATTCTGGCTGATGATGTCCCTGAGCACATGGAGGTATCCAGGATTTGCCCTGACTCTGGGACAGATCTGGAGTTTAGAGTTTTCACCACATTCAGAATACCCATTTTGGCCTCTTCTCCTCCCTTTCCATCACTGGTCCAGGGAAGAAGGTAACGTTAGGGACATAAGAATGGGAAAATATATATTAAAGCTGCCCAGTGAGCTCCCTGATGAGCCACACCCCAGTGTCCTGGGAGGAAAGAAAATCCACAGATGGGCCATGGAGTAAAAATTCCCATCTGGATCCAGATGTGCCATCAGTTTTATCTTCCCACATCCCTCTGCACTAAATCTAGCTCAGGGCAGCTCTGACCTCAGAGTGGGTGATAGAGACAAGGAGAAAATGTGGAATAATCCCTTGCTGCTCCCTCCCATTCCTCTTTTTACCACAGGTTACCCGAAACCAGGCTACGCTGCACCAGCCCCAGCACGGTTCCCACCGCAGAATGCTCCAAGTGTAACAGGGTGAGGACCAAGGCGGCACTTTTATTCTAGGTGGCTTCCAGGCTGTCCCAACCCAGTGGGAAGGACACAAGAGGGAACAAGAAGGGGGTCCTTGGGTTTTCCTGCCTGTTCCTGGAGACCAGTGTGGGATGGAGCCTTGTGCAGGCAGCTCCCGCGATGCAAACTGTCCTTCGTGGGCTGTGCTACTGCCGCCGCACCCCGCTGCCCATCCCCTGCACCCCAGGCTGCTGTGCTGCGTTGCTGAGCCTTGCAAGGAGCTGCTGGCACACGGCACAGAGCTGCTGTCCCACTCTGCGCCCGACCCGGGGCCACCCTCCTGTTGCCCACCCTCCTCCTGGCAGCCCTGGTCCTGCCAGTGCTCCCCAGTGCTGTCACTGGAACAGGGCTTCCTAACCGCTGTCTGCCTCATCGCAGGGAGGAAGATGAGATATACGATGATGTAGAGCCCGTTGGGCTGCTCAGGAGAGGCCAAGGCTTTCCGCTGCCTCCTGTGTCCCAGCCGCCAGCACGTCCCCACCCCAGAGGAGGTGGGTACCGGAGGGGCTGGGGTGCTGGTGGGGGTGAGTGCTGCAGCTCAGATCAATTTCTCTGCTGCCCTGACTCCGGGTTTGGTTCCGGGAGGAGAAAGCTCTCGCTGCTGTTTCAGTTTTGTGTCCTGTCTTAGCAGGTGTCTACACCTTCTAGCAGCCTCACAGCAGCACCTCTCCTGGGGTTTGGTTTTACAGGTGGAGATGCCAGTCGAGCCTCTAACAGGGTTGCCTTGCTGGCAGCTGCGCAGAGGTAACGGGGTTTTTACTCTTTCTGCGGGTCCCAAAGCCAGGGCTCCTGCTGCTTTGACAAAGCTGGTGGTTTAATGGGCTCTGCTGGGCTTGCGATAGAGATGTCCCTGGCGAAGTGCACAAGTGACAGGTTTAAACCTGGCCCGAGAGCCCCAGCAGCCCTGGAGGGAGGCACCTTCATGTGCTGGGGGAGAGCTGGTGCAGGGGAGATGTCATGGGGCAGCACCAGGGTGGTGGGGGGGGAAGAGATGGAACCAAGCGTGGGGTCACCTGAGCTTTCCTGTGACCCGCAACGACTCAGCAGAGAAGCCCAGGTCTCCCAGAAGATGAAGCCAATGACACTCAAGGAATGCAAGAAGGAAGAGAAGGCAGACAGGGAGTTTCAGAAGAAGTTCAAGGTGAGCAGCAACAAGTCATGGCTTATCCCTCTGAGCTCCCCCTCGCCTCCCAGGAAAGGCACAATGCACAGGCAGAGGGGAGCTGTGCTCCCCAGAGAGCAGCCGATACCCACGTCACACCTGCCCTATTGCCCCCTGAAAAATCCCCAGATCAGACCAGTCCCACAGACCATTTGGCTAGAGAGGGATCTGCTTTTTCCAAGAAGGGGGAGCGGTCAGAGCTGCCCGGCTCACGCTCCCCTGGGGCGGCTGCCAAGCTGCAGCACCGCTGCCTGTGTTTCAGTTTGAAGGAAGCATCACCGTCCTGACTCAGATGATGGTCGACCCTGCAGCGGCAGAGAAGAGGGGCGGAGGGAAGAACCTGCCACTGAAACGAGGAGAAATTCTTGATGTCATTCAGTTTACAAATCAGGACCAAATCCTCTGCAGAAACAGCCAGAGGAGGTGTAAGTCTGTGGGGGCTGAGGCTTTGCCGGTGGCAGGGATCACAGCACACAAAGTTTTGGGAACAGTTTTGGGAACACACACACCAGCAGAGAGCAGAAGACATCCCCTTGCCCTTAGACAGACCTGACATACCCCGGGTCTCAGATGTTCCCACGTCTCTTTGCACAAACCTCCTGCTCTTCCTCCCACTTGGCACCAGCATTTCTGGGCTTGTCGGCTCCCTTTGCGAAAAGCCTTCACAGTTCCCAGAGCCTGGTGGCCACCAGCCCATCAGGCTTTGCCGTAGGCACGGACTCCACGAGCCATGTTTGCACCAAAGGATGCTCAGGTGAAATGATCCCCAGGCAGAGAGCCGGGGATCAGGCGCTTCCCAGCCAGCTGCCACCCAGCCTGGCAGCCTCGTTCCCTCCATCGCCCCGAGCGGGTTCCTCCCAAGGGTCCAGCTCCGCTTCCCAGAGCCCGGCTTCTCCTTGCCCCCAGCTCTCCCTAGGGATGCAAGACACGGCTAAACCCTGCCTGTCCTGGGCAGGGGCAGGTCCTGGGGTGAGACCCTGCCTGTGCCCCAGCTCCCAGCACAACCTGACATGCTTCCCCTTGCTCTGTTGCAGATGGCTACGTGCCCCGGGCCGTGATGCTGCACCTGTGAGTACCCCTTCCCAGCCCTTTCCCCGCCCCTTCCCAACCCCTTCCCCGCCCCTTCCCAGCCCCTTCCCAACCCCTTCTCAGCCCCTTCCCAGCCCCTTCCCAGCCCCTTCCTTCCTGCTTCACCAGCTGTGGCAGTCGCCCAGCAAGTGTCCAGCACCGACCCAGCCCAGGCCATTGAGTACTGACTCAAAACCATGACCATTAGCATAACACTGGCTAGTTATCCTGGGGTGAAATCTGCCATTTCTGGTGTCAGGAGAGGTTCTGGTGCTGCAAACAACTTCCTGGGGTGCTGCGAGCCCTCCCCAAGCTGTGGTCCTTACGTGGGATGCTGCCAGTGGCACGGTGTGACAGGCCAGCGCTGCCCCTCCGCACAGCCGGGTCTGTGGCTCCTGGCAGCCCGGGACAGGGCCACCGTCCATGCACAATGTGAGAGGGGCCAGAGCCGTGCTCACCCCACGCCAGAGGATCCCATCTCTGCGGGGAGGGCACGAGGCTGGGAGGAGGCAAACGGGGCTGCGTGGTGGCCACCAGAGCCCGCAGACATGTCAGGAGAGACGGGACAGACGTGGCGGCTGTAGCTGGCCCTGGCTCCAGCATCTGGGGGCAGGGGGGACATGGGAGACCAGGCTGCTCACAGAACCCCATCTTTTCCTCACAGGGACACTGACATCTACGATGACGTTGAGATTTATGGTAGGTGCAGAGGGAACCGCTGCCGTAGCCCCTTCACCAAGGGCCAGGCACTGCTCCCTGACATAGAATCATAGAATCACGAAGGTTGGCAAAGACCTCAGGGATCATCAAATCCAACCATCAACCCAACCCCCCCCAACCCACTAACCCATGTCCCCAAGCACCACATCCACACGTTCCTTGACCCCCCCCAGGGATGGTGACTCCCCCACTGCCCTGGGCAGCCTGCCATCCGGGCAGGCAGCAGCGACCCCCCCGCCAGCACTGGGGCCTCCCCTCCTGCCCTTTGCCGTTTCCCCACCTTCCCTCTCTGTGATTCCTCTCCCTCTCTCTGGAACATCCTTTCCTTGCTCTCAGTTCCCCACAGATCCTCACGATCCTCGGTTCCCAATTATTTGAACTTCCCCGCACCCTTTCCCTTCTCAGCTTGCTCGCTCCACTTGCTGCCAGCCCCAGGGCCCCTTCGATGTCCCTTGAGATGTCCCTGATCCCCCAGACAACTCAGGGTGCCCTTTCCCGAGCAGCCCCAGCATGCAAACTCCATCCCCCGGCTCTCAGACAGTTCTGAAGATGCAGCTGTACAGAGATAACTGGATTTCAGCTGTGCTGACCGCCAAACATTTCATCTCCTTCTGCTTGGCAGGCTGAGGGATCCGTGCTACAGCCAAAGGCACAAGACAGCACGAAGAGACCTCCTCGAGAGCCGAGACATGACAAGCACTATGCGCGGTGCTGCTGCCCTGGGAAGAGTTCTGCTTCCTCTGGGACAGCCTGCAAAAGCCACCACGTCCCTGGGGAAACAGCGGCGAGGCCGTGCAGCGTGCTGCGGGGCTGCAAGGATCCTGTCCCGCGGGCGCAGGGGGTTCAAACTGATCCCCAAGTCCCGCTTTCCCTGTGCCTTGGTTTTGTCTATGTAAAATCTGCCAAAGGATTGAGAGGGGTTTGTGGTCTTATTTGGGGGGATTGTTAAAATCTGGGCCAGAGAGGTTTTATTTTGGAGAGATTTTAATAGTTCCCCATTCCCAGAGCATCCTCAGCCTGGAAACAGGTCCCTGTCCCTAAATCCACCTACCCCCATCCTTCAGCTGCCTTCTGCATCGCCCTCCTGCCCCAGGGTTGAGCCAGGACATAGAAATACTCTAAAATATTGTGGGCAGCGATGATTATTGACCAGGCATCCCAGCAGCATCCAGCCTTGGGGCGGCTTTCCTCCAGAGCTGGGGAGTAGGTTGGGTCTGTGGGGCAGGGATTCCTGCGGGTACCTTCAGCATCGTCCGCTGGTGCCTTGGCTGATGGTCTCGGCAGACAACCACGGAAAATTCTTCAGTTAACTGGGAAACAGTCTGATTTTGCAAGCTTTGCCCTCACGTAGCCCTTTGGGGTAGGAAGGGGGTGCACTCACAGCCTCCAGTGGCAGGAACCAGATCCTTTTGGATCAGGAACCGTGACGGGAAGAGTTCTGGGGCTGAGTCCTTGCTCTCAGCCTGCAGCACGTGGCCCCAGTCCCGGGGATGGAGGGTTAAACCTGGGAGGGTTTGACCCTGGCGCTGCAGGATGCCAAGCCCAGATTAACCAGTTGAAGACGTCACTTTCCATTATGGGAAAGGTTCCCAAATAGCCCTGAAGCTTTTGGTCCCAGGGATTAGCCTCTGCTGTGCTTTCTCCCGGCAAAGGGCAGGGGTCCGTCGATGCGGCAGTGTCCGGGGCGATGAGCGGGGCTGGGAGCTGCTCCGAGGGGCATCTCCTGTGTGGCTGAGGACGACCATGTGGGAACGGGTCAGGAAGGCTTTGCTGAACTCGCTGTCCACGACCCTCCTCTGCGTCTGGAACTGGGTGCGGGCTTTCTGGCGAAAAAATGGCCTCCTGACCCTATCGATGCTGTCGGTTGCCACCGGGTGCGTCCTGGGGTTCCTGCTGCGGGCGCTGGAGATGACGGAGCTGGTAAGTCTGGCTGGGAGAGGGACAGGAGTGAGGGGATGGAGGGGGGCCGTCGGGGTGACCAGCCCTGGTGACAGCAAGACATCACCATCAGGGGCCCCGGACAGGCACAGCCCCAAACGCAAAGGCTCCTGCCCAAGAAAACCACCTCTCAGGGGAGGTTTCTCCCTGTGGTGTTTTTTTTTTCTTTGGGTTATTTTGTTTGGGGTTGTTTTCTCTTTTTTTGGGGGGGAGGGGGGTTGGTGGTGGTTTTTTGGGGGTTTTGTTTTGTTTTCTGTT
>VZTO01026607.1:15472-29523 GCA_013400615.1 Syrrhaptes paradoxus
GGTATGACGTGCATGGGATGGAATACTAATTGGTCAGTCTGGTTTCAATCTGAACCTAAGAGCAAATCCCAGGCTAGCAACTGGACTGTGTCTCTTTGCTTGTCTGCTGACCTTGGCAGCAGAACAAAACATCGGGTCTTTATCAGCTTCTCCTGAGCAGGAATCCAAAACATAGCTTCTTGCTAGCTATTTAGGAAAAGAAGGAAAAAAAAAATTAACTCTTCTGCTTAACCCACGACAAGGCCACACGGGTGGGTCAGCACCGGGACAGCAGCGTGGAGCGTTTGTTTGAACAGTTTGCCTGGGCAACCCTCAAAGCTTGGTGGTGTTGGTTCCTTTGGAGTAACCAAAAGTACCTGCTTGGCTTGGGGCCGCCTCAGGGCTGTCCCTGACACCTCTCTGGTGGCACTGTGAAAGACCGGAGGGCAGGGAGGTGGATGGATTGATGGAGTGAGGGATGGATGGATGGGATGGTGGATGGAGGGATGGTGGAGGGATGGTGGAGGGATGGTGGGTGGAGGTAGAGATGGAGGAATGGTGGATGGAGGGATGCTGGCCAGGCGGCTGCTGGTCTCGCAGACCCCTCACTCTTCCCTTGGTCATGGCTGTGAGATCCAGGCTTTGAGGGTTTCTCTTCAGGCAGCCCTTCCCCATGCCCATTTGAGGAGTGCAGGGGGTGGACAGATGCCATGGGGTGGAAACCTCCCTCGGTGCACTGTGAGGCTGCGCCACAGATGAGCTGGACACCCGGACACCTGGGCTTTGCCATCTGCAGCCACGAGGAGCCACCTTCTGCTGCCAGCACCAGGCTGCACCCGACAGCCTCGGGGCATGCACATCGAGCCTCTGCTGCCTGATAACAAGTGCAACAACGTTTGGGAGGAGCCAACGGTGGGGACCATGCCCTAGTGGTGATGGACCCAAGGGTGTTTTTGGGAGGGGACCAGCCCCACATGCCCCTCTCCAGTTCACGGCTGGGTTTCCCATCCCTGACCCAGCTCCCAGTAAGGGACAGCCAGAGGAACATCATCTCTGAGTGTCGCAAGGAACGGCTGCTGGCTCAGAACCAAGCTCAGAGCTGGGCCTGGTTGGGAAAAAGGCAAATTTATCAGGTTTGAGCCCTTAACCCGTGATAAACGTCCACTTCTCAGCTCTCACCTGACACAACGGCTCTGCTCTATGTGCAGGAGAAACAGTATTTTTCTTTTCCTGGGGAGCTTCTCATGAGGATGCTGAAGATGCTGATCCTGCCCTTGATCACCTCCAGGTAAGACGTCATCTTCTGCTCCTAGAGTACCATCTCACCGTCACGCTGAGGAGATTGCCCACTTTGAGGAGATCACCCCAAAACTCACCGAGGATAACCCTGGCCCCAAGCAGCCAGCAAGCAAGCACCATGCCCTGGCTTGGTGTCCATCAAACCCCAACAGTGGTCTGGGGCAAGCCCTCATCTGGGTTTGGCAGCACCCAGGTCAGACGCCTGCACCCAGTTAGGGTGTTTCCCATCTTTTTGGGCTCAGCCAGCTGGCGATGCCAGGACAATGTGTGGTGATGGGCAGCTGTTTAAACTCAAAGCAGATTTCCTTATTTAGCGGGTTTTGAGAAAGTTCAGGCAGAAATCACAGCTATCCCTGGATGCTGTGCCTGTACATCCCACTTTCACCAGCCCGTCCAGATCTAGGAATGAGAAACAGAGCCGACAGAGTCACACTCAAGTCTAAGCAAGGTCTTGAAAAGCTGACATGGGTATTTTAAACAATTGCTGGCACATGCTCATTAGAAATACCCAAACCATCAGCTCTTCGTTCCCTTCAGCGTGTGTCACTTCTCTGTTGTTTTCCAGAGTGTGCTTGCTGTCCCGTTTGCCTTTGCTTTATTTTTGGGAGCAGTGTGGTCTCTGTCCTGGCCACACTTCCCCTTTTTGGATCAGCCCTTGGAGATCTGCTTTCTTTTCCCCTCCGGTATTTCACACGCCCTTCTCTGACGCGCTGCCCGGGTTTTCCTTCTTTCCTGGGGTGCTCTCAGCCCTCCCCATGGCTCAGTGGTGCTGGGTCATCCCAGCCAACCGCTCTCACGTCTGTGGGCACCAGGCTCCCAGGATTTTTCTTGCACGTTGAATCGAACCAGGCTTTTTTATTATTTAATTGTTGAATGATGGTAGAGTGCTGTCTTCCCTCTATGCACCATCCTAGAGGGGACTGGGAGTGCTCTGGGGATGGATTTGCCCAGGTTGGGGCTCGGCTCTGGAACCCCCCAAGCCGCACGTTGGGAAGCGTCACCCCCCCCGGCATTGCCCTTGTGGCCTCCGGAGCTTCCCAGGGTCCCTCTCCTCCTGGACACGTGGCTGCTGGAGGGGATCTGCGCACTGGCCACCACCCCAGCCACCTGAACCTTGTGTGTCCCCAGGGGTGGCATGAACCCTCGCAGCCCCCGTCTCCATCACATCCCGCCCGGGGGTGGTCGGGCCGCTGCAGAACGCTGCCAGCCGGCTCGGCCGGGCTCTGCAGAGCCCACAGCAACGGGAGCAACGAAACCAGTGGCCAGGGGTCCGGGTGGGTCTGTGCACATATGGGGCACGCTGCAGCCCCCCACGTCCCCCACGCTGACACTGCTGCCGGCCGGCTCTCCTGCTAGTGCAGCCTGTAATGCCCTCTCTATTTTTAGTCCAGTTTCGTTTAAAAGTAGCTTATGGGCTGTTTCTTAGGAAAGCTTAGGTGTACGTGAAGTCTGAACCAGCAGCTCTCTCCTTGCAGTGGGCTCTGTCTCCACCAGGATTTTATAAATCTTGCTAATACCTTTCTTGGCTGTTCGCAGCGACAGGCAGCAGCCTGGACGCTGGAGATGTAAGAGAACAGTATCACAGGAAAAAAGAGCAGCGCTTGTTATTCACCATCAAAATACACTCAGAATATTCACTTTTCATCCCTTGGAGAAAACAGATGTCCAGAGCTTGAAAGGGACTCGGAGAGGTGTCTCCTGCCCTTCTCAGCTCAGCCTGGTCGCCACAAGCCTCTCTTGGGCAAGAGATCCTGTGGCACAGGCACACAAACATGCGAGAGCTTGGTGATGCCCTTAGGCATTGGTTAAAAAAAAAAATCTATGGAAACTTCTCCCACCTTGGAGATTTTGCCCATCAGATGGATCTCGTGCAGATTCAGGGGCAGACACTGACCACAATCTTTTCTCCTGCAGCCTCATGTCCGGGCTGGCCACCATGGACTCCAAGGCCTGTGGGAAGATGGGGGTGATCACCATCACCTACTACCTTTGGACAACTTTCATGGCAGTGACCGTCGGGATCATCCTCGTGGTCAGCATCCACCCCGGCGCAGCTGCCCAGAAGGATGATTACACTGTGGGGAAGGTGGTGCTCAGCTCCGCCGACGCGTTACTGGATTTAATCAGGTACGTCGCAGGATTTCGGGGCGAGACGAGTTTATGGTGATGCTCCACGGACAAGATCTTCCCCCGAGGCACTGAGCTCCCAGGAGGTGTTGAGATCTCAAGGGGAACGGGAGAACTGTTGGCCACACTGCCCGGCACCGGCACCTCCCAGCCCAGCAGCGGGGGGGTTTGTGTCTCCCACGCACGTTCCCCTGGCCACGCCGTCACCCCCGCTGCTCTCCTCCCAGAGCCACCAGCAGAGGGGTGGCAGGAGGGAAGGGGCAGGTTGAAATTCCCTGCAAAGCTCAGGGGTTCTCCCTCTGCACCCCGCAGCTCCCTGGGCTTTGCAAGGTACCAATGAGCAGGAGTTGGCCCAGGGCTGGATTACGGTGGACGAGGGTTAACCGGGGAGGGGGTGCAGCCCGGACCAGGGGCAATTGACTGGCCAAGGCTCTGAGCGTTCTGCTCCCGCTGAGCAGGGGACTGGAGGTGGCAGATGTCTGTCCCAGCCTCGGGCTTTCGGAGTCCAGTTTCCATGTGGTTCACAGTCCTGCTCTTCGGCCACCTTCCAGCCTCTCTCCTCAGCTGGCACAGAGGACATCAGCCGGTGTTGGCTGCAATGGTCCTTCTGGCCCTGTGCCCGCCAGAGCCGCTGCCCGGGATGTTTCCTGGGGTCTCACATCGTGCTTTAACCCCTGCGCCGTTGCTCTCTTACAGAAACATGTTTCCTTCTAACCTGATCGAAGCTTCCTTCCAGCAGGTGAGTTCACCCAGCTCCGCCGCCGTTCAGGGCTGGGACAGGCTGCTCTCCCCATCCACGGGCTCTTCCCCACCCACAGCCTGGACACGAGCCCCTTCCCTTCCCTCTGCCCCCGTCCCCGCTCTGCCTGCTCCCCGATTGCTTTCTGCTCCCCCAGGGCAGCACCCGAAGGTGGGAGGGTGCTGGTGGGGGCACGGACTCACAGGGACCCCCCTGCCTGCCCTGCACCTGCAGACGCAGCATCTCCTCCCTCGGACACTGCTCTTCTCAGCATCTTCCCACCCCTGGGGATGGGGGAGCAGGGGGTGGGCAGGCAGCAGCACCGGGAGGAACCGCTGGGGACAAAGGTTGGGGTGACAAAGGGGAGAGGCTGAGGAGGGGCCAGGTGGGGTGCAGGGGAGGAGGGAAAACGAGCAAACTCAGCATTGGGAAGCATCGTAAAGCCCCCAGAAGGAGAGGGGTGGGAGGTGAAGTGGCCGCTCCGTGGGGACCACAGCACCCACCAGTGCTGCCCGGGGTCCTGCAGGGACCCGGCTCACAGCCACCGAGGGTCTGCCCGGGGACGTGCAGCCTTCATCGAGGATGGCTGCGGGCTGCAGGGAACAAGCACGGTTCCTTTTGCCTGTTTCTTGCTTCTCTTTTCACCAGCCTTTTACTGCCTGAAAAACAAACTTTGAAACTCCAAGACCTCCTGGCCCAGCGATGGTTTTGCCTCAGTGCTCAGAGCAGGATGGAGCCCCTTGCCAACAGGACATTAACCTCTCTGCTTTGCTTTCGTTCCAGTATCGAACTGTTCTTGTCCCGGTGGTGAAATCTCCTGGCTTTCCAAAGATCCCAGGGAAATCTCTCAGCTTCGTTTACTTTGCACCTGACGAGGAAAACCCTGCAATTCACCGGCCTGTGTTCCTCGAGCTGACGCCATCGCCCGAGATGACCTACCGGACCCTGCCCGGGACCAGCAACGAGATGAACGTCTTGGGAATCGTCATCTTCTCAGCAACGATAGGTACCCGGCTGAGCAGAGGGCAGGGCTCCGTGCTGTGCCCTGGCCCCTGTGCTGTAAATTGGGGTGGAGATGCTGGGGGATGAGGTTATTTTAGCTCTACCTGCTCAAGCCCTGGGGAACTGGGCACCGCGCGGAGCCTGTACCAGCACCTTCCTCAGTACCGTCCGTAACGGAGCTACCAGGGGCGTGAGGCGTGCAGGAGGCTGCTCTCTCCCCAGAATTCCCATAAGAGTCTTCACAGCCCGAGCACGGGTCCTGAGGGTTTTCAAATCATAGTGTAAACTGCAGAGTTATTTTTATAAAGTCTCCTAGAGTGAGCTGTAACTTTCACAGAGGCTCCCTGGAACACAGCTCATCACAAAGGGTCCAAACGCTTCACGCCGGCAGCGTTCAGAATCCCTGAGCAGGCAGCGGGTGAAAGCCGGGTGAGACGTAGCGGCTGCCACGAGTTGTGGACATTCATAACGGGTCTTTCTGAAGAACGTAAGAAAGCTTCCTGCGTTGCACAGCTTGCAGTCCCGCATGGGCAAGGTCCTCAGCAGCAATTTCAGGAAAGGAGCAGAGGTCGGATGTGCAAGGGGTAGAGAGGAAGGTTGAAAGGGGGAAAGTCACGGGAAGGAGGAACCTGGAGGTGACTCAAAGCTTAGGACAGAAGAGCACCGGGTGCACGGCTGAGAACAGGAGGAAGGGACAAATCGGGTGGGAAAAGAGTAGGAGGCAATGAGATCATGAGGCAGGATTACACGTGGATCAAGTGAGGGCGAGGAGCTTGAATTCAGTGTCTAAGGAACCAAAAAGCCAATGAGAGGATTTGACGGGTGGAGGCAGCGTGGCCAGCGCAGCTCTGGAGCACAGCGGGCTGCTGTCAGAGCCAGGGGAGAGCGGCCAGTGTAACGGCTGAGACACGGCGAGTGCCTGGAGGAGATGGCCACAGCCAGCCCAGGCAGAGACAGACCCGCTCTGGTCCCTGCAGACACCTGCCACGGGCTCCTGTCCCAACCACCAACCCCCTCTGAGACCACGCTCCTGCTCGCGGGACGCATGCCCTCCTCCAGCCCGGCCAAACAGGCGAGGAGCCGCTGGTGTCCGAGATAACCACCCACCACCCCGGCGGCGAGGCAGCGGGGATGGGATGTGGTGGGAGATGCCCTGAGCCAGCCCCGGCCACCCAGCTGCACTCAGAGGTTTTGCCCCCGATGGACCAAAGCTTCATGAAGCCGCAGGGCAGCAGAGCATCACCTGCACTGGGGACAGGGAGCTCGGAAAAGGGCATTTGTACACCTGCAGGAAGCTTTTCCTGCGAGGAGGGGTTGCATTGCGGGGGTTTGCCCGGCAGAAAGAGGAGGGGGACAGGGCAGGGAACACGGCGCTGTGCCGCGGGAGCAGGGATCAGCTCCTCCTTGCAGCAAGGCGGGGGAGGCCAGGTGGAAGCTCGTTGAGATCTCAGCAAAGGGTATTTGTGTCCAATGCCAAAATTCGACAGTTTGTGGGACTGAGACCCTGTGATGCCCGCTGGGCACCCGGAGTGTCTGTGCCATGGATGGTGACCCCACACAGCTACCGCAGCTCCAGGGATCCTCTGCTGACACCGAGCATCTCCAGTCATCTCTCTTGCTTTTGAAATCCAGAAACGGGCAGAGATCTGTTACGTGAAGTGAGCGGTCCCTTCGCCAGGGCCGTCCTTTCCAAACCACCTCTCTGTAGGACCTGAAGAGAAATGGGTTTATTTCAGACCAGCTGTTACGGCCACCTGGGTGAATATCCACAGAGCTGAGATTTAAACACCTCAAGCCTTGTCTCATTTCCGAAAGCACTGGCAAGGATGACCCAACCTCGCCTCTCTTCCGAGCAAGCCAAGAGACCCCGCTCCCTGCCCAGGGTCTCCCGGAGTCCCAAAGACTAAAGAGGGACAAGAGCAGATCCTGACTGTATTCTTCTTTTCCAGGCTAAAGCAGACACTCGTACAGTGCTTCCGAAGGAATTTTAGCTAACGGGACCACACAGAAAGTACAAGCACCGGGCAAAGACTCAAAGTCTCAATGGGTGCCTGGGAAACCTCCCCACCAGTGGAGGCAATGGGATTTAGCACTGGCCAGTTCTGTCCTGGCAGACCAGGAAGCACCATAACCCCTCTAACCATTCCTGTATCTCTGCTCCAGTGTTCCTAGAAAATTAGACTGGGATTAGGTTAATAACATTGGAAGAAAAAACAATTAAGACAGAAGGCTTAATGCCTGTATCTAAGCAAGTCCTGACGCATTATCGTACAGCCACACGCGTTGTCACCACCACGTACCGTCCCTCAGCCACCAACAGAGCCGTCTCCGTGGAACAGCCGGTCGGCAGCCAGCAGAGCCCGTCCCAGGAGGGAACCGAGAACCACCACCGCCCACGGGGATCGGGCACATCCCAGCGCTGCTGACGTCCATCCGAGTGGCAGACGGGGCGTGTGGCTCTTTCCACTCCAGAGCAAGGGCAGGGACACACATCACCTCCTCAGCTGTACATAACCCCACCGAGCTTTGTCCTTTAAAAAAATCAATTTTTGTTTCCAGAGCTACATTATTCTTGTATTATCAAATAGCAAAAACACACCCTATCCACCCTGAGCTGTTACTGTCCCAGTACCGAGCAGCAGTGAGGAGTTTATCAGTTACCTGTGCAAGGGACAGTCCAAATCCCGGATTTGGGTTTGGTGGGTTTTTTCGGGAAAAGGCCAGACGCTTGTATTTGCTTGGAGCCGAGAATTACTGTGACCCGTACGAGCACATGGAAATCTGTATTAAGTCTGATTTGCTGTGAGGTTGCCCAGTGAAACCCGTTCTGTGACAGCCAGAAGCCATGAACATGCTGCTCCCACCCTACTATTAACACGAATCCATGTGCTTGGCTGCAGGACTTCTCCTGGGAAAAATGGGCGAGCGAGGAACCCCGCTGGTTAACGTCTGCCAGTGTCTGAACGAAGCGGTGATGAAAATTGTCTCAATGGCAGTCTGGTAAATCTACTTTTGATTTTTTTCAGTTATTTTCTTACCTGCTATGTAATGGTAATGCCGGTTGTATGTCTGCAAGTTTCTGTTTATTTTATCTATTTATTTATTTTTAAATCACTGGATTTACGTTTGTATGACTGTCCCACGTGGTACCGAATCCCGTCATGACTCTCATGCC
Source organism: Syrrhaptes paradoxus (assembly GCA_013400615.1). Lineage (NCBI taxonomy): Eukaryota > Metazoa > Chordata > Aves > Pterocliformes > Pteroclidae > Syrrhaptes > Syrrhaptes paradoxus. Next base: position 23,794 of record VZTO01026607.1, read on the forward strand.
GTGTTTCAATGATTACTGCGCCCTCATAAATATTTTGTACGGTTATTCTTTGCAGGTACTTCCCCTTTGGCATTGTATTCCTCATCGCTGGAAAGATCCTGGAGATGGAAGACCCATCGGTGATCGGGCAGAAGCTGGGACTCTATGCCATTACAGTAGTGGCAGGGCTGGTCATCCACGGGCTCGTTCTCTTGCCTCTGCTTTTTGTGCTCATCACCAAGAAGAATCCCTTTGCTTTCATCCAGGGGATACTGCAAGCCTTGCTGATCGCCTTAGCTACATCCTCCAGGTAAGGAAACGTCCGAAATAGGGCGATACAGCCGAGGAGGCGTCTGGTCCAGCCGAGGGAGGCACGGCTGTGCACAGGCGAGCTGTGGGGGACCGGCTGTAATCCGCACAGAAACGATGCTCCAGCACGGTTTGACACGAGATCACTCCCACCATCAGCAGGAGGTGGGATGCCCGGCGTTGCGCTGGTCCTCGGGGGAAAGCCTCAGACCTGGCCAGCTCGCGGTGCTCACCCTCTCCCCGGGCAAAGCAGCGACGTTTGTGCACGTGTGTGCTGCTTTTAACTGCTGCGGCCAGATTTCTTCCCAAGAATTCAAAAGAGGATGGATGTAGGTGTTCTGTGGGGTTACGGTCCTGGGTTTTAATTGAAATTTAATTGAAAACACCAAACATGTTACTGCAAATCTTAAATCAGCTCCTGTGTATCCCAAGGTCCTCCAAAGAAAAGCGTTGTCTACTTTGATAAGATTTTCTCATTTTAGATTATATCTATTTTATTTTAATTGAAAAACAATTAATTTATAATTAATTAATTATAATTAATTTATAACAAAGAAGAAACTTTACATTAGAATCTGCCGTCCTTTCTGGAAGACATGCAAATCAAAACATTTTATTAGAAAACATGTGACTAGGCAAAGGCTTTTTCTGGCCTCCCCAATATTGATTCTTCACATAATCCCGATAAAACCACCCAGGATTGGGCCTCCCTCCCCCAGCGCCCAGTGCTGCTGGTCTCTTCTGCTCCTCTTGGCTACCTGACCTCCTCAGCCTGGGTCTCCAGCTCTGTCTCCATCAGGCTTTCTTCTTCCTCTGCTCTACAGCCAGCTAACCGTGCTGCAGAGCTGTCACACAGAGGACAGCGGCAGTGCCCTGATCCTTGTCTCAGCCTGTGGTCTGTGCCAGGGGCTTGGAGCCATCGCGCTCTGCACGGCATCCAACTGCTTTCCGAAAAGGAGCCCCTGCCTCCACGAGCCTGTCGCAATCCCATTGACTTCTTTTCACAGAGTCCCAGGATGGTTTGGGTGGGAAGGGAACTTAAAGCCCCCCCAGTGCCACCCCCTGCCATGGGCAGGGACACCTCCCACTAGCCCAGGTTGCCCAAAGCCTCATCCAGCCTGGCCTTGAACCCCTCCAGGGATGGGGCATCCACAGCTTCTCTGGGCACCCTGGGCCACTGCCTCACCCCCCGCACAGGAAAACATTTCTTCCTCACATCTCATCTCCATCTCCCCTCTTGCAGCTTCAAACCGTTCCCCCTCGGCCTGTCCCTGCACCCCCTGATCCAGAGCCCCCCCAGCTCTCCTGGAGCCCCCTTTCAGCACTGGGAGGTGCTGGAAGGTCTCCCCGGAGCCTTCTCTTCTCCAGGCTGCACACCCCCAACTCTCTCAGCCTGTCCTCGCACGGGAGCTGCTCCAGCCTCGGACCATCTCCGGGGCTCCTCTGGCCCCGCTCCAGCAGCTCCGTGTCTGTCCTGTGCTGAGGACCCCAGAGCTGGGGGCAGCCCTGCAGGGGGGTCACCAGAGCGGAGCAGAGGGGGACAGTCCCCTCCCTCGCCCTGCTGCTCACGCTGCTGGGGATGCCCCAGGACACGGTTGGTTTCTGGGCTCCAGCGCACATTGCCGGGGAATGTTCAGCTTCTCACCCCCCAACACCCCCAAGTCCTTCTCCTCAGGGCTGCTCCCCATCCATTCTCTGCCATTTTCCGTGGTTTCCTTTCTTCTACTCGATCTTCCTCCACACCCTCATCCCGACTCCCGCGTGACAGTCACATCTTTGTGCCGGCCAGAAACACGAGGGAAAGGTCAGGGCAGGGCGAGAGCCAAGGCATCTGCCCCTGGTGAGCAGCACGGGGGGGAAGGACGAGGACAAGGGGTCTGGCTGGACCCCGGCACGGCCACTGTCCTGTGCGGATGTTTGAGGTGCTGCAGGATCAATGTGGGGACCAGGGACGTACAACAAAGCTGAAACCATCGCACAGAGCTGTTCATAGAGAGCGTTGCCTTCAGCCACTGAAAGGACACCCTGACATTTTCTCTTGCAGCCAGCGGCTCCCTGACTACTTGGGGAATTATGTGCATTCCCCAGACGGTGCAAGTCGAAGAAACTTTGATTGCTATAGCGGTTTGTATCATATTCCTGCTGCACCCACCCTCAGGAGGACTTACATTTCCACACCATTGCACTGATTCCTGTCCATGAAGCTCAACATGCCCCGTACAGAGAATTACCGATCGTTTCTTGCTCCGCAGCTCGGCAACGTTGCCCATCACCCTGAAGTGTCTCCTGGAAAACAACGGAATAGACAGACGCGTGGCACGGTTCGTCCTCCCCGTCGGTGCCACCATCAATATGGACGGCACGGCGCTGTACGAAGCCGTCGCGGCTATCTTTATCGCCCAGGTCAATGAATACGACTTGGATTTGGGACAAATTATAACGATAAGGTAAATGTTTCTTTGCAGCAGCGGAATTATTTCTCTCTATTCATATTTACAGACATTACAACCATCTCTCACGCTTTTCCCCTTTGGTAGAGATCTTGCTGCTGCACAGAGTGACCTTTGCTGGAAAGCCGAGGAGGAGGGGAAGGTGCAGCATCTACCGGCCCCCTGGGCTGTGCCCCAGGGAAAGCTTGGGCTCTGCACCCCCAGAATCTGCTGCAGAGTCAAAACTCTGCCTGTAGGTAAAAGCCAGACTGCGAACCCGCAGCTCGGCTAGAGGTCAACACCTGCAGCCGGGATATCTGCGCACACAAGGGTTGTGCAGGTGTAGTTCCCTTCAGGAATGGAATATCCTCAGTTTATAAGCAGGGAAATGAAGCACCTATCTGGATTAAAGCAGAGCTGCAGATACGTTGCAGTTTTATGCAGCAGTTACCTCCCCGGGCGTGCAGAGGGCTGTTGCTGAGCCCAAAGCCAGGGCAGTGCTGCCGGCCCTCGGCCACGCGGTGCACAGGCAGGGGGTCCGGACAGCACCAGGGAGCAGGAAGGTGGAGGAAGCCAGATCCAATCCAGCCCTTCCATGCAGGAATGACTTCCTTTGCCACGCAAATACACTTCCTTTATTTTTTTTTCTTTAAAAGAAGCCCAAACCACATAATAACTGCACGGCCACCTTCTCTTTGCAGCATAACAGCAACAGCGGCGAGCATCGGGGCGGCCGGCATCCCACAGTCCGGACTCGTCACGATGGTCATCGTGCTAACTTCTGTTGGGCTGCCGACCGACGATATCACACTCATCATCGCCGTCGACTGGGCTTTGTGAGTATTTTCCAGACACAACGTTACGGGCGGGTGCTCAGGGCCGGTTCTCGGTGACGCACTCGAAGCAGCTCTCGTGGGGCAAACAGAGATGAAGGGATCACAGGAGCCAGGTGTGAGATTCTTCCTTTTCCAACTATTTTCCTGAGGCAGCCCACGATTGCTATAGACCAGCAGACTCCTGCAGGAGGGTCTGACTTGTCCCGCGGTGCCCAGCGCTGTCCAGCGCCTCGTTGAGGATGACACGTGGAGGCAGCGGTGACGGCACCCAGCCACTCAAGTCCCAATCTGAAACACCAGCTTGTCCTGAGCTTTTATCTAAACTCCTACCTGACTGTACAACACACCTTTGTTGGAGGTCTCAAATAAGCACCAAAATCTATCTTTCTGCAACATATATAAATTTATATTTCTAAGACATCAAAAAGATGTGACTTCCCTCCGAAGCGAGAGGTAGAAAAGGAGGAAAGCAGGCGCAGAGTTAACGCACTCCCTAGAAACACCCCAAGTCCGGGTCTTCTCCGAGCTGTCCACTCTGTGAGCAAAGGAGGATGGACAGCACAAGAGTAAAAGCGAAGTGGCAGATGGTCCAGTGTTTTTTTTCGGTGGAATCTTATCCCTGGAAGAGGAGCAAGGTTGGTGAGGCTCAAAGTTATCTGGCTCCATACAAGTTAAAATCAGGCAGAAAGATGCTAACAACACAGGAAAGCAACAAAAGCAGTGGAAAAGCATGATCTCCAGGAAAAAAAAAATCAATCAGAGAAACCCAGAATAAACGATAAACCACTGGTAATTATTTACAATATGTGCTCACACAGTTTGCTTTTCTAATTTTGAAACCTGGGCACAATGAAGAAGTAGGAAGGAGAGAAACAGATGTCATGTCCAAACACTAACAAGGTAACACACGTGTTGGTTGCACACCAAACCACAGCAGAAAATAAGATGGTCTGTTCTTGGCCAGGTGTAGCAAAACCCCTTCTTGCATGGAATAAGCAGCTCCTCTCTCAAACCCGTAAGTCGTCAGAACCGGAATTTCTAGAAGCAAGGATGACAAATCCCAAGCATTGCCACCCAACACGAAGTTTCTCTTCCAACGAGATCGTCGTCATCTTGACGGATGAAGACCAGATCTTGAGACAAAACCTGATGCTTGATTCCCTCTGTCACTGACAAACAGAAGGCACACGCAGGCAGTGTGTGAAATGTGCTGTTTTGAAGTACTGAGACAAAAATGGAGCAGATTCGCTGGGTGAAAAAAACGAGAGTCAGCGCCAGCTTCTCCGTACCTGACACAGGTGATTTGCGCTGCACAGCCACCCTGGCCAGGGAGGAAACGGCACTGAGTGTCCTGGATGCTTTTCTCTTTCTTTCACATAAAAGTTGCTTAACTTCTCAGGTGGAAGTTGAACTATTGGAACACAATGGGAGTTCAGCCTTTGAGCATCTCAGGGTACCCAGCAGCATCCCCTCGCGTGGCACTCCCTGCTGCACGGCACTCCCTGGAGCTGGGGATGGATACACAACATTCGCTCCCCGAGAGACGTCTCAAGGAGTTTGGTGACTCTCTGAGGCAGCTCGTCCCCACCCTGAGCACGAACGCTGACGGTGCATCAGTCCGGGGGGCAGACAGGCAGGTCCCTGCCCTGGGACAAGCAGCCCCACTGCCGTCGCGGTGCTGGGCTCACACGGACACCCCACGAACTGTTTTATCTCTGTGTTTGCAAGGATACTGCACTTGGCTCAACTTGACATGAGCAGAACCAGGGGTAGAGACACATCGGGGTGCAGGGGTGCAGGCTGACATGTTTCAAAGCCACAAGAGACCCCGGGCATGGTGGCTGTGGCCCCCCAACTGCATCCTCACAACTGCATGTGGGTCGAGGCAATCCCAAGCACAAATACAGGCTGGGTGGAGAATGGATGGGGAGCAGCCCTGGGGAGAAGGACTTGGGGGTGCTGGGGGATGAGGAGCTGAACATGAGCCGGCAATGTGCGCTGGAGCCCAGAAACCAACCGTGTCCTGGGGGCATCAAGAGAAGCATTAGCAGCAGCTGGAAGGAGGGGATTCTCCCCCTCTGCTCTGCTCTGGTGAGACCCCACCTGGGGCTCTGTGTTCAGATGTGGGGCCCCCAACATGAAAAAGACCTGGACCTGCTGGAGAGAGTCCAGAGGAG
>VZTO01026607.1:29667-40692 GCA_013400615.1 Syrrhaptes paradoxus
GGGGGTTGGAACTTGATGATCTTTAAGGTCCTTTCCAACCCAAACCCTTCTGTGATTCTATGACTCTCTCTCATCTAGGGATCGTTTCCGAACCATGACCAACGTCCTTGGTGATGCTCTGGCTGCTGGCATCATAGCACATGTCTGCAGGAAAGACTTTGCCCCAAAGCCCCCCGTGGTACGTACAGCCTGGCGGGAGGGCAGCGTAACTCTGGACGTGCAATGACACGATGCACGTGCTTGCTTAAGAAATGAAAACTCTATTTTTTCTTTTTTGCAGCAAGATCCAGCAAGCACCGCAGCCAAGTTGCCTTCTGTAGAGCCGCCACATCTGCATCCCAAAGACAACGTGATCGAAATGATCGAGGAGACTTTGTTTGATCAGACAGGAGTTCACTACAACATCTGCCAGGTGTAGGTCACGGCACTCCTGCGCCCGGGAACGGGATCTTGGTGCTAAATGCTGACATTGTGAATGTCGTATCCGGATGCTCTGCAAGGCCTTACTTGGCACAAGAAGTGGGAAAACCCTCCCTGTCCTCTGAAGACCGTGGGACTCTCCAGCAAGCACCAGGCTCTGCCGGTGGGGGAAGGAGCCAGCTCCTCCCTGCAGCCCAGGATGTGGCTGAGAGCTTGCTGCCCAGGCTGTCCGAAGCAGCTGAAGGGTTTATGCCTCACATTTTTTCAAGCCCAGCTCTTTCTGAAGGTTGGGGAGGTGAGCAGGTATCACAAAGCTGGAACTGGACTAGATGAGGAAGCCGTAAAGACGGGACAAAACTCCGATGCTTTCGGTCAGCAGCCCGTCTGCTGGCCAGGCTGCATTCTGTCAGGTTTTGTTTTCTTTATTACAGAGATTATTAATTTTTTTTCAATCATTGCTTTTTTTTTTATTACTAGTTTATCATCTAAAAACTAAGAACAAGCAGATTTTTGTCTAGAGCTCAAAACCCAAGCCAGAGGTAACTGGATTTTCCCGCCGCTGCAGGAGGACAGGAGAGCTGGAGCTGGGCACGGGCAGCGGGATCCGTCTGAGCCGCAGGGACGGCAGGACCAGCTGGCCCTCTGCTCTCCTGGCTGCTTCGTTACAGTGAAATAACCGACCAAGCCCCACTGCAGCTGTGTTGGTTTTCCCCACTAAGGTCCCCAAGTTCAAATTCCAATTACAGCCTTAAAACCCAGGCTGCCCAGGGCAGCCTCCTCCAGAAAAGCCTTTTACACCAACGACTCACGTCACTGAAGTCATTTCTCCTCAAGAACGCCGTCTCACCCCTTTCCCCCTCTTGCTTTGTCCTTTCTGCCAGAGCATTAAGGCTCCTGGGAAGCGCCTGAACTCCCACCATCATCCCCCAAGTATTCCCCAACTGCACACGAAGGAAAATTTCCCGTCCGTCATCCTTTCGCGCTGGAGTCAGAGGTTTTAAAATATTTTCTACTTTAGAAGAAACACAAATTCCACTTTTGCCAAATGAAAAGCAGGAGTTATTAAATATCATGAACCACCTTTGGCATGAAAACTAGTCGTCTTCTGACAACCTCAAAACACCTTCAGAGAATCAGACCGTGGGCAAGGGAAGCTCGAGGTACTGCGGAGAATCCTGGCCCTTCCCACCCCTTCCTCCCAGGCTGGTTAGGGATTTATACCTTCTTAAACAGCTGCCCAACTACTCTTCAATAAGAGCAGTTATGTTGTTTGCAAAAAGAAAAATAATCCCATTGCAAACGCCGAGCCCCTGCCGCAGCCCAGGCCACCCTCCCGCCCCGACCATCCATCGCACCCCGGGGTCTGGCAGCACCGCCTGGCAGCTGTCCTGCAACCTTCCTGCTTGCACCCACAGCCCCAGGGCACAAACCCCCGCGGAGAGACCCTGGGGACCGCGGGGGGGCTGCAGGCAGGTCCCAGCGCCGGGCAGGGACCCAGCACCGCTCGCTCCTCCACAGCCGCACCAGCTCTCCACCCCCAAACCATGGCGGGGGGGAAACGGACGCTTCCGACGCGCGTTGTCCCACGGCAGTCATTTAAACCAGGCGAGGTTACGAGGATGATGGATCGGACCGGGACTGATGGCGCAGTAACCGGTGCCCGGCAGCATCCGTGTCCCCGCGGCCGCCCTGTCCCGCCAACCAGCGCACGCACCAGCACCGAGGCAGCAGACGAATCCTGCTTCTCCCATCCTCTCCTTAGTGAGCTCTGGACACTCGCTGCAACTGGAAGAGCAAAGTATTACTGACGAAATCGTTATCTTGGGAATAAATCCAGAGCTGGTGACACAAACCCAACCCCGCGCAGCTGCCTCGGGAACCGCAAGTGCTGGTAACACCCAGCGTCGGCCGAGATCCATCTTAGCAGAGAAGTTTTGATTTGTGGAATCTGCAGCAAGGATGCTGGTTCCGCTAAAGTTTAAAAAAGTTTCGTGTCACAGGCGCTACAGCCTCACACCTTGTGACAGTCAGAGGGAACGTCACCCACGCCGTGGCCTCAGAACCGGGCTGGAACCACTTTGCCCCTCTAATGGGATAAAACAAGAAAAAAAAAATTCAAATGCTTCTGGAAGTTTGTTTGTGGTCCAGTAAAAGGTGAAGCCATCGTTATCGATGTGAAAGAGACAAAAGCAGGAAGGATAATCCATCTTCCCAGCGCTGCAAACGGCCACGGGAGAGGCAGCGCAATGCCCTCCAACAGGAAAAATAAATTCTGGAGAAGGGAAAGGAGCAGATTTACCGAGTGCCCGAGTTAAGTGGCTAGTGAGGCATCCACCGCTTCGGCTGACGGCACCATCCCAAACCCACTTGTATTTGCAATAATCCGCTGCAGGGGAACACTCCCACGGTTTGATCCTGCTCTGGGGGGAACAGCAGCCTCCTGCCCGAACTGGAAGCAAGAGGAACCCAGTCACCCCAGAACACCTGCACGGCTTCATGGGTGCGGTGTCATGAGAACTTACCTGTGGTCGAGGGACCAGGGATTTTCAGAAGAGGTTTCTAGAAGACAAGAACGTGGCACAGAGTCCGGACAAAGTCCCTGGGCATCACCTGAAGGAGTTTTATTCTGTCCCGACTGCGCCCAGGAGCACCAGGACCAGGCACAGTAACTTTGCGTGCTCCAGGCAAACGGAAAAAGAAAGGTCAAGAATGATTAAACCCTACGGACTGACACCCTGCATCCTCACAGGATTTCAGACTGTTTTCCCAGACACCTGCAAGGATAAAAGGTGCCTCTATCCATTCCAGCACCAATGAATCCACTTCTGCTTCACTTCCCTGCAAGTGGAGCCCGTCCCGGCAGCGCGAGGCGCACACACCGAACAGAAACCTGGGGTACAGAACGAACACGGGCTCCAAACCTAAATGTCTTCCTTGGAAATCCTCGTTTTCCTTACAAATACAAAAATCTCAGCTGACAGAGCGATACAGATGTTCCCCAGATTCTGGCTCGTGTTCAATATCACAACAAAGCTGGGGAGCGTCAGGGGAAAGGAACGCGGCTCTTAGGGATTATTTCCACATTATTTCCAGTAGAAAGCCTCTTCCATAAACTAAAATCCCCGTGAAAGGTATTGACGGGGTTTGTGGTTATGGAACAAAAGCAGCAGCCGCCCTTGGCTTTACGGCACCTCCCAAGGACTGCCGGAAATCCCACCTCTGGGGCCACACAAGCCTTGACGAGGGAACGACATTTCGCCAACGGTTTCGGTGAATTCGAGGATGAGACTCACCACAAACACCAAACTTCATCGAATTTGCATCAAACGGACCCTTCAGCTGGAGCAGAAGCTTTACACCAGAGACACCAGCTGCCGTCTCCAGTCCACGATCAAGTTGCCTTCACCTTGGAGCCTGGGCTCCATTAATTATTTTCACATATCTGAATTTCTAAAAGTGATGAGTTTTGATCAGGGACTTTCACTTTTATATTATTTTTCCATCTTTTTAGGACTTATAAGCGGAGGGACCATAGTAGCGGTGCAGCACAGGAAGATGTGAGATGGGGTGTGTATATATTTTTATTTTTATTTATATATATACACACACACATAGTCAGTAGGGAGCGCTGCCACCTTCCTTTTAGATCAAAAATGCACCTTGGTTTGTGTCTTACCGAAAAAAAAAAAAGAACAAAACCAAAATAACTCAATGTTGTAACATGTGGTAAAATAAAATAAAAACAGGAGATGGGAAAAACCAGCCCAATCCTCCCATTTTTTAATTTTAAACAAAAATTACTCTGTGCAAGTTTTCTAGAATAACTTTTTTTGAAAATTCCATTCCACGAGGAGTTTTGAAAGCCTTTATTAAAATTTATTAAAACACGAGGTTTCTCTGTAAAACCAGATTTCCGAAGCAGCTCTAAGCACTACACACAGCCTGACGGCTTCGTTGGGGCTTTTTTACACCAGTGGCACGCGATCGACGCTAAACGCTCCTTAAAGGAACAAATATCTCCCCAGCGAACGTGCGCTGGGAGTTGTCTTTGCGTATTCCCTTCTGATCCACTGTACGTATTTATTTCCTTAAGGAATTTCTCATTTTTGTCTAACGTGATAATAAAATTTTCTAGAAAACACAAAAAAATAGTCTCATTCCTCACTGAATGACCCACCAGCCACCTCCCCCCCGCCATAAACTCAGCAGATCCCACTGGAGCGGCAGGAGAGCGGGACGGACACGGCACGGCACCCTGTGCTCACAGGACCCTTTGCAAACTCTTTCACAACGTACCTTATGAATTCTTTCAGGAGGTTCAAATGCATCTGCAGCCCTGGGGCCAGCCGGGATTCCTGCTTGGCCACCAGCAGGGCAGCCACCCAGCAGGTCCCCAGCCAAGCCCAGGACACGGGACCCGATGCGCCGGGGCAGTCCCACCGCCTTTGACACGCTCCATTTCAAACCTCCTCGGTCCCCAGGGTGGAGCGGGAGCCGAGCATCCCTGCGTACGATGCTCCAAAATCCAGGTGGGGATTCGGCGAGTCCCGACCCCGTGCAGCCGCCCGGGCACCCAGCTGTGCAGTGGACACTCACCTTGGCTTTACAGCGGTTACGTGTCTCAGTGAAACTACACAAATGAAGTTCTCTGCGGTCAACAGCGAGAGGCAGGCACCCTTACGAGCAGTCAACCTCCTGTTTTAGGAGCAGAGAAATTGTCTTCTGAATTCTCTGACTGATGGGCTTGGACTGGGTGCTAAGATTTTTCATTGCTTAACAGGATAAATCCCACTCTAAACTACAAGTCTGAGCAGAGATATGTATTTATTTTTTAGAAAGCTGAGCCTTCAAACTCTGTAAGACCAGGTTTTGAGACACACACTACCCAACCACGCTCAACACGGGCAGGAAAGAACGACAGGGTTGAAACAACCCACCCACCTCAGAGATCAGCTGCTCACGGTCCTTCCTTCAGCAGAACCTCAGCAAAAGGGATATTTGGCCATTCTCCTCCTCATTTCCTTTTCAATATTCCTGAAGTCTTTGATCATCTGCAGAGCATCACCTTGAACCCCATCCTGGGGCTAACGTATTGCTGGCAGCAGCATCGCGACCCCGCCGTCTCCTCGTCTCGTAGCTCCGTTTGCTGTCCGTCCAAACCCCAGTTACTGGCTTCGACAGGCTGCAATCACCAGACTGGAGACTGGAGGCTGCAACCATTGGAGACGGACAGAACGAACGCTCTCTGCGCTTACAGCCTGGCAGACAGCTGCTGCTCATCTCACAGCTCCAGCCAGGCTAAATTCCTCCCGATTCTCCTCCTAATGCCAACAAAATGCCAATTCTGACCTTTAATTGTTAGTTCCCACTGCTCATATACTGGTGATTCTTCCTGAGAGGCTTTGGGCAACCTGGGCTAGTGGAGGGTGTCCCTGCCCATGGCAGGGGGTTGGAACTTGATGATCTTTAAGGTCCTTTCCAACCCAAACCATTCTGTGGTTCTATGAAACGGACCCCATCCTGTTCCCATCTTGGGACACAGGACTGAAGCTCTCAAGATGCCAGGACCCCATCCGACCCGTCACACGGACTCTCCTGCTCCTTCATCTCCCGGGACAATTACCACCCAAAGCCACCTCTCGGCAGACGAGCCCCACGCCCACGTCACCACCGGGCGCAGTCCTGCACAGGTTCCCGAGCGTCCACGTCCGCACGCTCCTCCGCACCGTGCCAGAGCCACGCTCTGTGCCAGCACCTCCACACCTCTCCTGCCTCCCAAACCCCTCCTCGTACCCGCTGAACCTGGAAGATTCGGGAGAGGGACGTTAGGGAAGAGCTGCACCATCGCCTGGCAATTTCCAGCTGAGGATTTCATAGCACATAAGTGACATTTCAATACAAGTAAATGGTGAAGATGCACCCCCCAAAAGCTGAGAATTTCATCTGGCGGGGACACCATCTCCTGCCTAACCTCCCTTGTTTTCTTTAAAGCAACTCCCGCCTTCAGTTCCCTGTATTTGCAATCACCCAAGTTTGTTTAGTGTTATGCAAAACCATACCAAACGCTTTAAAAAAGTCCAGGTAACTGGGAGTTACTGCATTTTATAGAAAGTTTATTTATTTATAAAGAATTTATCAAAGAAACCCACCAAATCAGTAACTCTGTGATGAACTCTGTGACAAGATGTATTTGATCCATTTCTTTAAATCTGTTATCCAATATTTGAAGCTTTAGAATCATTTATCAGGCTCCACCTTGGCGGGATGGTCTCCCCAGTGCACGGCCCCTCGGGAGAAGCTGCCACCGCCTTCACCTCCCAGTTCAGCGCTTTGCAGGGTCAGTGTCCTGCCCACTGAACACCTCGCGTAGCGCGGAGATGGGGTTCGGGAGGCTGGACCTGCCCGTGCCGCCTTCCCCTCACACACCTGCCTGTTGTTTGCTGGTTTCCATCCATAAGATGCCCCCAGGACTGAGAAGTTCAGAGATTTGCTCCCAGTGCTCCAGAGCTACCGATGAGCTCACACCGCAGAACACCCCGGTCTCTGCTCTGCACCCACCGAGCCGTTGCCCTGCAGGTGTGCCTGCCCTCACCACCCAAACGCACCAAAATCTCCCTTCAGCAGCGAACAGTCTCCATCCCACCTCACAGCATCACAACAACTCCTTCACTTCCCATCTTCCACGTGCATCTGCTGCTAACCAGTCCTCCCCCACCTCCATTTACTCTTTTCCTTTAATATTCATTGGATTTTTTTTTCCAGTGCAGGTTTTTTTTTTATTTTTTTTTGCCAGGAAGGCAGACGGACAATCACTCCAGCGATTTGACTCCGAAGCCACTCCAGCTGTCCTTCACACCCCGACAGTCCATCCTCTGCTCCAGCCGCTGTCCGTGGGCAGCTCCTCCGTCCCCTCCAGCCACCGGCTGACACCAAGCGCTCGGATCACGTCCAAGCGCCTTTGACGGCAGCTCCACTCTGAGCAGCCCCAGGGCCAGCTGCCGGATCCCACCCCCTACCTGCCCCTCCAGCAGTGCTGGTATCTACATCCCCGCGGGACCGCAGGGAAAACAGATCCAAGAACTGATCCAGGATAAAGTAACCGCTGACGGGGCTCATCCTTCATTTAAGTCCTACCAAGAGTTTTACCAGCACAGACAGGATGATGGTGGAGAGCTGGTGGAAGATGCTGGAGACTGGAGCATTTACAGCAACACCATCACCTACAACCACACCCAGAACTCACCTTGGGAGTCTTATTTATGCCTACAGTGCTATTGGATTTTTTTTTGGTTTTGTTTTTGGGTTTTTTTAGGATGTGAATATCTAAAATCCTCTCATAATACAAGAACATTTCTGAAACCGTATCACATCACGTCATTTTAATAACCTATTAAGCTTTCACGCAGGTATGAGTGCCTACAGCGTGAAGTGCAGCCACAGTTAATTAATTTCTCATGCAGCTGACTCCAGCAAGGAGCAGCAGACAGACAGACCTCGGCTGAAGCACCGCTCCAGCAGCAGCAGCGCTGGCCAGCACACAGCAGGCACACGCCCAACAAGAGTAAAACATTCCTGAGCAAAAATATTTCATCCTCGTTCACATTAGGGCATCACACCTCTTCTCCTCCTTTGGTTTGTGCAACGAAGTTTGTTTCAGAGCAGCTGATGCTCACCTTCCCCACTGACCAGGGGTGACGCGGCTCAGACCCCCCGTTGGGTGACACGGAGCACAGCGGCCAGCGACGTCCCTGAGACCCCTTCCTGCTGCTGCGCTTAACAGCCAGCGGCTACCAGACTGTCACTGCCTTCGTCACAGAGTCACGAAGGTTGGCAAAGACCTCAAGGATCATCANACACCCCACTGCCCCCTCCTTTCAGCAGCTGTAGAGAGTGATGAGGTCTCCCCTCAGCCTCCAGACTGAACCCCCCCAGCTCCCTCAGCCGCTCCTCGTCAGCCCTGTGCTCCAGACCCTTCCCCAGCTCCGTTGCCCTTCTCTGGACCTGCTCCAGCCCCTCAATGTCCTTCTTGTGGGGAGGGGCCCAACACTGACCCCAGGATTCTTGGCAGAAGGCGTGTCCCACGGATGTCAGGCTGCCTTAAACCCACCCGTTCAACAAGGAATCTGCCTTTCCCCTTCTCTCTTGGACGTGACCAGTTTACACTGTTCCTCACCCCAACCCCAAATGTTCACTGACAAAGGAACAGGGAAATCAGATTCCGCGTGGCGGACGTTACAGCTGTTCTGCAAGGCCAGCATTTGAGACACGAGCGGGGAAAGGGCAAATTCAGGGCAAACATTCCTTCGCCAAGGCCACGGGCAGCCCAGCGGCACGCGAGGCTCAAACCCGCCCAGCTGAGCACGCCGAGAGCGGGAGGAAAGCACAAAGCTTCCAAACACGACTGCGCCTTGAGCTGCATCTCTTGTGCTGCCTTTGGCCGTGTTTAAGCAACACCAGATGGAAAGGAGGAGAGCCAGGGCACTCCCCAGGAACTACCGCAGCCCTGGGGACACCGCTGCCCAGCAGTGGGACAAGTGGTGCCGGTCCCTCCGAGCTGAGCGACCGAACATCCAGCTGAGCCCTACTCAAACCTCAACTCTGCCTTGTTCAGAAAAGAAGCACTTAAGACACTCGGGCAAGGCTTCAGTATGTTTTATCTAGGCTAGCACAAGCAGCCAGGGTGTCTGTCCTGGAATCCGCGGCAGGGATGGGGGGAAGAGGCGCTGGCGGTGCCCCCGGCGATGGTGCTGCGTGCCGGGGCGCAGGCGTCGGTCACCGGAACCACGGCCCCTCTTGCAGCTGAACCGCGTTCCTTCCTCCATCCCTGCAGGAAGAAAGGATTAAAACACAAAGGCCGTGAAATACGGTACAAAGAGAAAGGGGGAAAATCATAGTTAAAGTGGCTTAAAACCAAACAATCACTGAGTCCCAAGAAGTGACAGGATTCTGCCTCACGGGGAGAAGTGAATGGGAAGTGCTCCCCGACAGCAGCGACATTGTGCGTTACAGTACCACTGCTGAGAAACATTCACACACAATATACAGATGGGGCTGCTTCTCTAGAGTTATTTCAAGCAAAACTTTAGAAAAAATGTGTATGTTAAATTTTTACCCAGCTAGAGATTTAATTTTCCCAAACTTCCACAGCTTGCTCATCCCATTACTGTACTACTGTTAACAACACCTTACAACTAGGAAGCTTTACATAAACTCGTATTTTTAAGGATGTACATCTTTGTATGAATCACTTCTGATCCCGGTGTTCCTGCTCCGGCAGAGGATCGGACTGGATGATCTTTCGAGGTCCCTTCCAATCCCTAACATTCTGTGATTCTGTGACTTCTACGCTGGGATGTAACATACACGTGCACAGAGAGCAGATACACAAGGATGCGTATAATTAACAGATATATTTGTATTCGAAACTATCTATAAACACAGTCTATGTGTATTTTAATACGCACACAGAGGTATTACACGTGTGCAGGCACACACACAGCAACGCAGACGTATCCTGTGTCTCCTGAAAGATGCAAAGCAGAAGGAACCACCTGGGGCAGAAAGGTGCAATAGATACACGGTGACAAAAACGTCTCATCCCAGATTTTTCAAGTCTGGTTTGAACGAGACCGAAACCATTTGCGCCACGACTCCAGAGAATCACAAAAGCTCACTTACCATCGCAGGCTGCACGACAGCCTCGAAATCCTGCAAGTGCCCCGGGCGTGCTCCTTCCCCGGAACCCGCGCCTACCGCAGTCTGTGAGAAGGGAGCAGCTCAGCACTGTTTACACTGCCCCAACACTGCTCCTGAGCCAAACAATTTCTGCTTTGCTCTCCCTTAGGATCTTTCTTTGTAGCATGCATGGGCTGGACTTGGGGGCAGAATCTGTTCCAACACATTCAAACAGAATTTACGTTGAGAACGCGTTCTTTAATAAGCACTCCAGCTACAGAGCTGCAGAGAGAAGTCAATCCGTTTTGAAAAGTTTGATGTTTGAAGTATTATGTACTACACAAATCAAACAAATAAAATCTGTATTTTAACTGTGACAAATTTAATCTTGTTGCAAACATAAGAATATTTTTATGAAATGTTAGTAGAAGTTCTTGACAAACTAGATTCAGATTCCCATTTTGCTACGTTCCCTGCTCCTATACAGAAATACTTAAAAAAAAAAAGAAAAAAAAGGAAATGATGCCACAGTGCAAAGAGCGAAACATTGCTGTTCGTTCACCTTCACTCGGCTGCACTGGTAGCACGCACACAAGTGAAAACGTCACCCCAAACGTTCCACTTTTCCTTCCAGTCTCCTGCTGTCAGGAAGCGACAGAAGCAGAAGGCAGTTCAAGGAAAAGGCAGCTTCCGAAAATGAAGAAGCAAATGGAGATGTCACCAGAACAGGCAGGGTCCCCCCGACATCCAGCGACTGTGTGTGCTGGGGAGGCTCAAGGGGAAGGACGAAGGGGTGGTGGGGTGGTGGCCAGGCTCAACGGGCTTTCCTTAAACAGCTTCTATTTCTGCCACCGCTGGAGACAAAATCCTGACCTCAACGCACCGTTAACATGCCCTGGGAGGACACAACCCCATTTTTAGAAAGGGAAA